>PITA01011738.1:48236-65367 GCA_004023965.1 Spilogale gracilis | reverse complement strand
TTAAAGATAGAGCTACCCTATGACCCTGCAATTGCACTACTGGGCATTTACCCCAACGATACGGATGTAGTGAAAAGAAGGGCCATATGCACCCCAATGTTCATCGCAGCAATGGCCACAATCGCCAAACTGTGGAAAGAGCCAAGGTGCCCATCAACAGATGAATGGATAAAGAAGATGTGGTACATATATACAATGGCCTCCATCAGAAAGGCCGAATATCCAACTTTTGTAGCAACATGGACAGGACTGGAAGAGATTATGCTGACTGAAATAAGCCAAGAAGAGAAAGTCAAGTATCGCATGTTTTCACTTACTTGCGGTGCATGAGGGGTAAACTGGAGGACAGTGGGAGAAGGAAAGTAAATGAGAACTAGGGTAATCTAGGGAGGGAAACGAAACAACAGAGACTTTGAACACAGAAACAAACTGAGGGACTTGGAGGGAGGGGGATGGAGGGATGGGAGAGCCTGGTGGTGGGTACTGGGGACACCTAAAGAGTGGAGCACTGGGTGTGGGGAATGGGGAATGAATCTTGGAACACTGGAAAAAAAAAATTAGTAACAATAAAAAAAAAAAAAGAAAAAAAATAGAAGACCTTTAACAAAAGAAAAAGCTAAGCATTTGTTTGAAATATTTTCACACAGAAAATCACGTGTAGCTTTGTGTTTTACACTTAAAACCCTCTTTTTTTAGGAGCCCCAAACCTGATCAATACAGGGAAACTCTAATACCAACCCTTTTAACTGGAGAAATTTACAACAGAATAGGGCCTTAGAGGGAGGATTTTCACAGCAATGAAAATGATGTGGCCAGGGAAAGGAGGTAAGAAAGAGGTTGGCAATAACATCCTTGGGATATCTCTGGGCTCCATTACACTATCCAGGAGAAATACAATAGGATTTGAAGCCCAATTATTACTTCCTCCATCTAACCCCCTTCATTTAACATATCATTAGTATTTTTAGACAAGTCTCTGGGGACTCTCACACTTTGTAGGTGAGTCAGACAGCAAGAGCCGTGGCAGCTATCCAAGGAAACTGATCCCCCTTTTAATGCTCCATTCTGGTTACCTGCTATAATGCAATTATCATGTACTGAAGCAATTTTCAGGAAAATGACTTGACAAGAAGAACTCTGTCATTTTGTAAACAAGAACAAACGTTGTAATTGGATCTTAATTACACAAAGCTCTGAGAGGTTATTTTTATTTCTTTGTTTGTTAATGCAATTATTTAGCTTCCCTATTTTAGCCTTGACCTTGCAGGAAGAGGGTAGTTTCCAGTCAGCATAATGCTTTATCTTTGAAAGCTACAATCAATAAGGATAATTAATGATGCCGGCTGCAATGATAGCCTCAGCAATCATTATCCCACATTAATCCCTGCCGTCAGACTGGGGTCAAGGCCATCTAAATCATTCACCTAGGGGTGGAGAAATTCAAATCATTTACCAATTTAAATCCTTGCAAACAAATCCCACTTTATTTTCAAAGCAGTTTGAACAGCCAAGGGATGGGTTTGTTTTGTTTATTTTCACTAGGTGCTTTTATTTTTCTTTTCTTTTTTCTACTGATAAAATACATACTTTAGATTAGCACTGCAGTTTTATTGCTGGTGTTTTGATAAATTAGTGTAAAAACAGGCAGCCCCTGAAATGCAGAGGTGCCTGGAGGTACCAGGCACATTTAGCATTTCACACATTGTCCTGGGTTTTAAAAGAGGAAGTGTGGAGGGAAAGGATTCAGGAAGAGAGGAGGGGGAAAGGAAGCTAGAAGGAGGATGAGGGTTGGCTAAGAGCCCCAGGGCTGACAGAGAAGGTAAAAACCTACCAGCTGGAAAATCATTGAGATAAAACTGCAGTCTTCCTCAGCACTCTCAGGGGCTGTTGGATATGAAACCTCAAGCTGGGTCTTGTGAAACTGCCTCCACTGAGGTCTATTTCTCTCTCATTTGGGCCTTTTTTCCCCTGCCTTTCCCTAACATGCAAGTTGGCTAACTTGATGTATGCTTCTAATTGTCTGCTATAGATCACACTCTGTTATAAAGAATTCCACTGGGCTCCCAAATATTTTCGATGATTTCATTTTAATTAGTGTTTTGCTATAAATCATATTCTTAGTCTGTATACGCTGGAGATAATATCAAATTGACGTCTGCTTTCTCTACCCATGCCCCCCACCCCCCCACACACACTCTCCCCTCTCCCTTTCCAGAACTGAATTAGCAAATGAAGAGAGGTCTGCAGTGCATTGGATCTCAAAAATTATTTGTTGATATTATATAGCCAAGTTTACTCTGATCCTCTTTTTTTTTTTTTTCAAGTCATGTAACATATGGGAAGGAATTGCAACAGCTAAAGTGAACTTCCCTGGCATGGTAATTAGGGATTGGGATGTTTATGAGTGTTTGGGGAAGGTGGAGGACAGGACAAGGAAGAAGGAGCAGGAGCCGCTGGAAGCAGGGTAAAGGATCTGTAAGACACAGCCAGGGCGCCTCTCTCCTCTCACTGTGAGGAGAGCTCTGCAGAGACTGTGTTGAAAGCTGCTGAGAATTTATCACCCGTTGCTTTTTCATTATGAACAGTGACTGCTAAAGAGAAAGCTCTTCACATGTCTGAGCCTAGTTATTATATTCGCGATAAGGAACTCCTTCTAATGAGATTTTATCACTATTTCACCATCTCCCAAATGTAGATCCTTATTTCATCCTGGCAAAAGAAAAACAGAATATATTTTTGGGGTCTTGGAAGGGATCTGAGTGGAGGGAAAAAGTGAGTAAAAGTGAATTAGGAGGGAGAAAATGAACTATGAATTTGAACACGGAAAAGTGCATGTCATACTAAGAAATGGCATGGTCCCCTTCCAGCTCCCAGCTGACTGACAGCCTGCCATCTGTCTTTCCAGGCTTGGGATTTTTGGTGAAGAGTCTGGTCTTCATAAAAACAGTCTTCTTCCATCTTCACTCTAGCCTAGCTGGTCTGCAGTCCTTCAATAAGTATTTTTCTGTTAAGTTTTTATACACAGGACTGGTTACATAATTTGAGGGTCCAGGTCAAATGAAATGGTGGGGCTCCACCCAGGACTATGAAGTCAATCTCCCCAGGGATCAGCCTCCCCAATCCACAGCAGACTGGCACCACCCTCCAAGAATTGCAACCTTTGCTTTGGATGATGCACTAATAAATGGACTCATAGTGAGATATAGAAAAGCCACTACTGAGACACCAGCCCAGTGCATCATGGAGCTGCCAGGCTGGGGTAAGGATGGCTGCCACCTTGCCCCCCTGTGATGCTGTGGGGCACAAATCCAACTCGAACCCACCCCACACTCATACCCAGGTCCCTGCTGGCACTCAGAGTGCCAAGGCAATGTGAGCATCCTCCCCGCTCAGCAACCTGAGCCAGTTATCACCCCCAGTGAAGGGCAGCAGCAGACTAGGGGCAGGCTGGGAGGGGGAAGCTAGGTAAGAGGAGGCACCAAGGGGCAGAGAGCAGGCAGTTGAGAACTAAACCTTGAGAGGTGAGGAGGTGATAGGAGCCCAGGCTCCAAGTCCTCTGACACACCCTCCATAGTCCCATCACACTTTACTTACACAATCTTAAACACAAATTCAAAGATAAAATAATTAAGAATTTCAAGACACGGGCGCCTGGGTGGCTCAGTGGGTCAAAGCCTCTGCTTTCAGCTCAGGTCATGATCTCAGGGTCCTGGGATCGAGGCCCGCATCGGACTCTCTCCTCAGCGGAGAGCCTGCTTCCTCCTCTCTCTCTGCCTGCCTTTCTGCCTGCTTGTGATCTCTCTCTCTGTCAAATAAATAAATAAAATCTTAAAAAAAAAAAAAAAAAAGAATTTCAAGACACTAGTTGTAGAACATTAAACTCCAAGCATAGGACCTTTCTGAGCAAGGGGTCCTATTCACCTAACCAACTGAGCCACCCAGGCACCCCAAGGGGTCCTAGTCAGTTGTCCTGATCATGTAGCCAGCTTCCCTCTAATGTACCAGGAAAAGATCCAAAGAACAATAAGACTCAACTTCCTGGTCTCTGAGAACTCACTGCCTAGCGGAGGACACAAGCAGGTTCAAAAACAAAACAAAACAAAGCTATGTCACAGTGTGAGTGTGGGTCACTGAGCATCTGTGGTGTGTGCCAGGCATTCTGTTGAACGTCTTAGTGTATCATCAATATAATTCTCACAATGACCCCATGAGGTAGTACCGTTATTATCCATGTTTTTTAAATAATGAAATGAGGCTTAAGAAGTTAAATAACTTGTCAAGGTTATATAACTTTAAAAAGTCAGAGCCAGGATTTAAATGCAAAATAGATGTTCCTAAGCCTGATACCCTCTGTACCCTTCTGTTTTCCCTTGTCAGAAAGATTCGTGCAATGTACTCTATAAAGGGTCTAGAGGTCATGAGTGCTGCCCTACAGGAGTTAAGTAAGGTATCACAAAATGATGAATTTGAGCTAGGTTTTAAAAAATATAGACTGGAAATTACCCATCAGAGAAGGGGTAATGCCATAAATATAAGTCAAGGAAGGGCATGAAAGTTGGGGAAATTCTTATGGACGAAGCAAGGGATCAATGACAAAAAGTAGAGGGATAAATAAAGTCAGGGAAGCAGGGGAGGCCTGTGCAAGGAGCGTATCCTCTGAAGGCCTTGGGCTTTATTCTGCCTGCAACAACAGTGACCAACAGTAACCACGAAGCTGAATAGTAGCATGATTACATTGCCAATCCCTCAAAAAGCCAGGCCAGATTTATACGGAACACATACAACAATCACCACCAAAATGACTACCATCTTTTGGAAACAATTCTAAATTATGTCAAAGATTTTGTAAAGGCTTCTCAACAACAAAGTCATTCTTCAAAATAGTTGCCAGCTCAGCAGAAGAGGCCAAAGAATGAGTGAAGATGTACAAGTCAATGGAAAAGACCCCTACACAGAAGGAAACCTCAGGTGATCAGAAATTTGGGCCCATGCTCATGGCAGCAGAAGAGAGGGGCTAGGAATAGGTTTCCTTTGATAACTATTGTACCGACATGTGTTACTATTTAGGCCAGTATTTGAAATGCTTTAGTACAGTGGAGACAAGTATGGAATCCTAAAGCATTATTTCATTTACAATTAATCAGTGTCCCCAAACTGAACTGGAGGCAAGAGATGTCAGACTTAATGCCAGTGTTGGCTCTGGTTCCAGTGAGCTCCGCAGTCTTGGGCCTGAACAGTTATTTACCCCAAGCATTTTCCCAGGAGACAGGTGGGTGAGCTTGGGTAAGTTATTTATCCTCCATGAGGCATGGTCTCCTGATCTGTACTGAGCATAAACATTTTAACTACAAAAGCATATTAGGGGTATGAAATGATACAAGAACTATGTGCCTAGACTAGTGCACATAGGGGGTTACGAAGATGTGCCATTTCCCCTTCTAGTCTTCATCTTCTTGTCTATGGTATGAAGGAGTCTTAGATGAGCTCTAAATGATCTCCTAGCTCCACTTTTCTTTGACTCTGAAACCTTATTCAATTTCCCTCTTTGAGTACATTTTAGGTGCCATGCATTGCGCTATATCTTGGGGACATAATAGGGAGCACTTTCCTTGCCCTCAAGAATTTTATTATTCTAGCAAGGAGGCACTTTAATAGCAATTATGTATAAGAAATAGCCAAAGGAGTGAGGTGTCCAACAGTAGCCTTTATGTGGGGAATAAAATAGCTGGTCGAGGCTCCCTGCCTCCAAATGTCTCCCCTAACATCTAAAAATTCTGTACTTGAAAATCAATTTTTTGAAGTTTGAATTACTGAACGGGGGAGAAAATATATAAAGTTATGTTTGGTTAATGCATTGAAGAGATTAGCTAGCCAGGAAGTAAAAGCTAGAAGGGAATGAGGGATAGAGGAATAGATGTACAAAATAATGGCGGAAGTAGGAAGAAGATGAAGTACACCAAACATCAGACTCCACATCTATAGTATTTGCAATAGGATGTACAATCCTCTCTCCAATACTCACTTAATGACCACTCTATGTGGGCCAAGTTCTAGAATATAATTTTGGAAAGAAGTTTCTTCAAGAGTTGACTATATGGCACACCCCAGTATTCTAGATTGCCCATGATTTCTATTTCTAAACATGCTCTACAATCTAAGTAATTTTACGCTCCAATTTTATCTGAACTTACATGGACTTCAGTATATCCCAAATAAAATAAAGAGTCTGAGCACATATTTAATTACCTTCATTTTTTAATAAAAAAAGAAACATTTTAGTTAGTTGAAAGTCTTTTAATTTTTTTCTTCACAATTATACCCTCTTCTCATACTTAAATACATTAGTTCAAAATGTGAGAATGTTGTGGTGAAGCTGGAAATTGTTGGGATTCTCTTCTCTAAGAAATTTGGAGGAGATGCTCAGGAATGAGTCTCCTGTATCAAAAAAGTAAGCAGTGATAACCAAATTAAATTAGTCCAGGAGCTATATCTAAATCCACATGTCCATTCCTTTCCAGTGTTTGCTATTTGAAGGATACAATGTCTTAACATCTCTCTGTTAGAAATAAAGAGACCTCCCTCACACAATTCTGCCCTAAATATGAGATCTGGGATTTTGCCAGCCTCTCAATCACTTCCTGATGACTCTCAATGCTGAATTGGCATTTCTTTGGCCTTGGGAAGGAATCAGAGAGAGGACTGGCTGCTTTCCAAAAGAGACCAAGGAGCAGGAGAAAGCAGGGAGGGGTGGATGTTCCCTTAGCAAAGAATTTTTTTAAGACAATGAATCTTTTCTCTATGGCATTTTAGGCTCCTCCCCTCATTCTTTCAGAAGCACAGTCTGGTCTGTGAGTGGTTGCTCTGCCCCTGATATAAGTTGAGCAAATTCAGGCACACACCAGAAAGAGAGAGAACATTGAATATTGCAGGCCATGCCAACTGTCATCTCATTCAATGTAACTGGACCTGAAGGAGGATAGATGGGGAAACTGGATGTGCTATTCCCTCAGCAGTTCCCAGGTCTTGTGAGCTTCTCACAAGAGTATCTCTTCATAATGAATGGATCTCTAGTGCTTAAAGTTACTTTTTATGCCTCCTAAATGTGAGCCAATCTCAGTTCTTCACATGATATACAAGCAAAAGAAAATCCTAACAAAGAGAATCTTGAGGAGCAATATTGACAGTACACAATCCTTATCTACTACTTAAATCATCCATGAGTGGTGCCTCCATTATTATCTATCCGAACACAAGTTGTGATTGACTGCAGTGCACCAAGGAGCAGAAAGTGACATCAATTCTTAACAACTGTTTTCTAGCTGGAAAAATATTTGAGACTACATGTTCTGGTCTTAACCTCTTGGCTTCATAGAGGAAGACACCAAAGTCATGGAAGTGTCTTGCCCAAGGTCCTGCTTGGAGAACTGAGATAGAATTTTAGCCTCTGGCACTATAGCTGCATTTGAGAGAAGGAAGCACTTTGTATTTCATTTATATCTGACCAGTCTTCAGCTCTGCTTTGTGGTGTCTATAGTAGATTACAAACAATTACCAAATTTGGAATTATCTCTCCTTCAGCTGAGAACAATGAAAAGAAAATCAAGCTACTATTAAAGTATTATGTGATATATATTCTTACATATAAGTCTATAAAAGACCCAGCCCCAGCCAGTGAGGAGTCTCTGAAGACATAATGCTATACTCTAGAGGGTAAATTCAAAATCAATCAACCAATATTTATTGATCACCTATTTTATCATCTACTATATACAAAATATGTTGTGGACTCGTGATGGAAACATAACAACATAAAACAAGATCTCTGCTCTTGTAGGGCAGAAATTGTGTAAAATAAATACTTAGGTGTTTATATACTCATATATATGAAATGATAATGAATAATAAAAACTATGATAAGTGCTAGAGGAATTCTAGAGACAAAGAGGTTATTGTCCGTTGTGAGGGCATTTTTGAAAGAAGGAAAACTTGTATCTGTTAGGATAGAATAGAACAGGATATAACAGGATGAGAAGGGAGAATGGTATGGGCAGAGGTGAGGAGTTGGCAATGTATGTGGAAGATTTAAGAATAGTATACAATGTGGGTGAAGTGTGGGGTCTTGTAAGAGATCATGGAATACAGGAATTTGAAATGTCTAGTGAATTTTAAATGCCCTATGAGTAACAGAAATTCTTTTAGGCTTTATCTACAACTGTATTTTGAGAATATACATATGACTTCAGAATATGGAGTAGGTCAGAAGCAAAAGAGAAAAGAGGTGAAGGAACTATTGGGAAGTTATTGCAATAGTACAGACTGAAAGGCTAGAAGACTAAAGGAAGATGGTAAGCATGTGAACAAAATAATGGGACAGATGTGAAAAATGGACAGATTTAGGCTCTAGTTGGTACATGAATGACAAGGGAAAATAAAAAGGATAACCATCCTGATAGCAAGAATGAAACCATTCAGTGAGGAGACTGGTTTGGGAGACAGAGGCAAAAGTCTGTATAAAGCATACTAAGGTTTAGGCAACAGTAGAACATACTAATGGAAATGGCCTACAGTGAGGAAGATGTTAAAATTAGAGTTCAAAAGGTGAGTCAGGAGTAGGAGATGTTGATGTTGGGAGTTGCCTACAGAGAGGTGAGGACTGAAGTGGCATGGTTTGCTAAGGATGAGAAGGATCAGAGAAACACCAAACATGACCTCACCCTAAAAGAAGCATCTGCTGCTCTTGTTCTCTATTTATGACCATCCTGCATAAAAGCATTAGCCCTGACTATTCAGTTTCTTCCTCCAAACCAAATATAACAACATTAAATCACCTGGGAGCTTTGTGAAACTACAATTCCTGGGGCCCACCCCCAGATATTCTGATTTAATTGGTCTGGGGTCCAAGCATTTGGAATTCTCCCAAAGCTCCCTGTGTGGTTGACAGTATTGTAGATTTGTTCAAGAAGTGGAGCCTTCATCTTTTAGAGATACAAAATGAAATACTCATAGGTGAAATGCTATTGTGTCTGGGATTTACTTCAAAATAATGTAGCAGGGGCAAGGAGTGGGTAACATATAGAAGAAAGAAGATTGGCCATGAGCTAAAGCCAAGTGATGAGTCCATGGGGTTCATTGTGTTTTCTTTTGTACTTTCATATATGGTTGAAAGTTTACATACTAAAAAAACTTAAAAAAATCAATCAATATACAATCTTTGTAGACAATTCCACAGTGTACCATGTTAAGGACTCCTGGAACACAAAGTTCTTTGTAAGTAAGCTCTTTTCTTGGATCCTCAACTCTACCAGCTCTCATTGTCAGAATGCCATGAAAACCCTCTCCTACGCTGAGACTAAAGCAGTGGGGAGGGAAAACAAGTAGCAAAGCTGGATCCAGCAAGCCGTGTAGGTCAACTCAGGCACCAAGAATGCCAGGCAAATCCGGATGCAGGACTATTCCATGGCCCTGGAATCCCTACATGAGGGAGCTCAGAATGACAGTCTCACTGGAAAGACTGTTAAGGACTGAAAGCTGTAGTTACAGGGCAAATTTGGATTACATGCTTTGGGGGTGGGTCCAGTGGGTTCTGATGGTAATTATAGAGAAATTAAAGTCCCCTCAATCCATAACACCAAGTCACCCTCTTGGTACAACCAGTAAGACTAAGGAAGAAGAAGCCAATCAAAGTCAAAGTGGACTGAGACCTGGGCCCTGGGCAGTATTCTTACTCTTGCCTTGCTGCTTCTTTAGCTGCCTGGAGCCCCCGGTAAGGCAAGGGGCCTTACAGATTCTGAGAAGGCCTGCTGCCAACACATAAAGGGGGTGTCCCGAAAACCCACCTGGGATAGATCAATAATAAAGGGGAAAAGGGGTAGAAACAGATTCAACATGTATGGCAAAGGTGGAATTTACAGATCTTTTTAATGTGCTGAACGTTGGGAGGTGGCTAGAGAGTAGGAACACTGAAAGATGGCTCTGCAGTCTGGAGTCTCATTTACTGGGTTGTCTTCCCTTAGGCAGGCTGTGTTCCAAGGTCACAGGGTTGCACTGAGTTCTCACCCAGGAATAGATTGAGTGTGTCTATTAAAGACAACTCAGGAAAACATAATGGGATTAAAAGTCTCCACTGTGCGGGTCAAAGAACTAGAGCAGGGAATTTGCTTCACAATAATCAAAGACTATTAGGACAGTCACATCATCATCATCATCATCATCATCATCATCATCATCATCTCCAAACCCTGCACTTGAGCACACGAGAAAAGGTCTACAAATAGACTAATAGATGTTTTGTCAATACTGGTTGCATTTACACTATAAAGTGTTTTCCCAAACATAGACATTGTCCCATTAAAGTTACAACAGCCACGTAAGGGAGGTAAAAGGATGGTGTTAACTCCATTTTAGAGATTATGAACTGAAGTTCTCACCCAATTAAGTGATTGTCACAAACCCAGCAAGGAGGGTTTTGGCTTATAACTTAAGTCTTCTACTGTCTCACCTTTTGGAAAACCAGCAACGGGAGTTTTCTGCAACATTCAGAGTCAAAGCACCAGGGATCGGTACATGAGAAATAAGAAAGAATCAGAGCAGATAATTTCAAGTAAGCAGCTCCAGGAGGGTAAGTAAGTAAATAGTGGATTATTTAAACACTGACATATTGCTTGTCAGCTGACAACAACCTGAGGGTGAGCAGCCTTGCACAGAGGACAATCTAAGGAGGAAGCAATATGGTAAATATAATTAAATTTTTTAAAGATTTATTTATTTATTAGAGAGAGAATGAGAGAGAGGGAGGTGCAGAGAGTGAGGGAGAGAGAGTCTTAAGCAGATTCCCTGCTGAGCCGAACTCAGGGTTTGATCTCATGACCCTGAGATCAAAACCTGAGCCAAAGCCAAGAGATGGATGCTTAACTGATTGCTCCATCTAGGCACCCCTATAATTAATTTTTTTTAAAAAAGAATACTTTTGAACTCAGATAATTTCTATTTATATAACATTTTATTTAAATATATTTGCCATTACATTATTCCCTATTCTTTATTTGAATTGTTGATAATGAAAATGAAATAAAATAATTTCTATGCCATTACTACAAGTATAGAAGGCCCTCTGTCTCTGAAGTTAATTGGTACCTGAAAAGATTTTAAGTCCTCTTAACATAGTGGGGGACAGAAGCTTCTATTATAACTCTAACCTGATAAAACTATGAAACTAAAACTATAAAAATAAGTATTATACTATATTTAACCAAGTGTAGGCCATCATTGCAGTGAGTTGCTAACCCTTAGAAGGAACAAAGAAAGAATCAAGTATTTATTGGTTTGTCTGGACTTCATATAAATTTTTAAATCAAACTAACAACAATGTGGTATTCACCTTATACATGCCCAGAAGATGCTAGGAAACATCATTTTTCACAAATAGACCTAAGAGCTTCAGAAATATTTTCAAGGAAAAAAAACTTGATATTTCAATGATTCTCTTTTGAATGTATGCAAAAAAGCCATTCCTCTTGACTTTTTAACTGTCAGCCCCAGCAAATCTTCATTTGTCAATGATTTCACATATGGCTGAAATAGTTCTCCAATATCACTTGTATCGACTTCATGAAATCTTGCACCTTTTGCATAATTTCCCATTTCCCTCCTGCAATCAATTTCCCTTGTGTTTGCATTTTATTGTCAGATGTTTACCACCTCAGAAACCTAGCAGGAGCCAGCAGACAAGGATGCTGATGCCATGAGCAGAGATAGACACAAATATTGAGTGGAGGCTAATTTTATAGGAGGTCACTTTATTAATGTTTTATGATACAATAACCCCCTCAAAACTACTAAAGAAATTTAGATATTGAAAAGTCAGAGAATGAAAGCCTCCTGTAATGACTTTTTCTTGCATCCGCATGGTAAATGTGGAATGATATAGCCCGTATCTGGAGAAACTAATCTAGGCCCAGAGCCCCTTTCCACAGGAGGTTAGAACTCTCATCACCTGGGGCAGCACCGCAGGTAAAGTCATTACAGGTGTGCTCCATTCCTCAGTAAGGAAATCCCTAATACCCCAAATCATGTGAGAAACATCACAGTCACGTTGTCGACCTGAACTCTTCATGCTTTCTCTACCTCAGGACAGCAGCCCTATTTCTTGGGCCTACTCTGGTTGCCTCTACTCCTAGAGCTGTCCCATAAGGACACAAAACCTGGCCTCTCTTAGCAGCAGGGAAAAGAGTGAAGATGGTAGCTCATAGGAATTAGCAGATCAAAGGAAGAAAAGCCACTAGACCCATCTGCTATGATCCATAAATAGAGAAGGCTGTTTAGAGGAAAGGAATGTATGTCTTAAGATAAGGCTAGTCCCATTAGCAATGCCGCTGGTATTTATGACAACCAGAGACGTCAATAGAATTAGAGCTCTAGGCTTTGAGGTCAGGAAGCAATTACTTGGATAAGGGTCTTCCTTTTGGCCACTGCATCAGCAATAGTCTCTCCTGTGACTTCTTTACTCAAGAAAAGATTCTGGTTGAATGAGTCATCTTCTTTCTAGGCCAAGAAATAAAATTTCTGAAATCCTTAGGGTAACACTTTGGAGAAGTGGTTCAAAACTGGAAACTTGCGATTCTAGCCAATCACATTCTCTGGAAGGCTCAGTGAGACCAAGTTTTCTGCTTGATAAATATGGTGAGGGCTTAAAATAGACAGTGCTCTGGAGGTAATGAAATCTCTCATATTCATATGTAGCATTTCTAGTTGTTTCCAAAAATGGCAAAAACAAGAGTCTCTTTCCAGGACACGTAGATCTGGGGAGAAACCTGTTCTATATTGTGTATATGTAAACTGAGTTTGGGTCCCTAAATGCTGGGCAACATTATCATGAGAAGAACAAAGTAGTATCTACTGACAATGAAAGGAATGTTACAATTTCCAAGTGGGATACATCACACCCAGCCACGGTGTCCAACTCGAAGTTCATCTTTCTGGGAGATGACCTGTTGTCTTTCCATCAGATTCAATTAGATATGACTTTTCAGGCCCTAAAGTGTTGATCTAAAAACAGACACCTTATCTGCTCCCTCTCCACATATATGCATTGCATACACTTCTACCTACTAGGATGGGTGTAAATACTTCTATTTGGAAGGAGAAGAATGGGGGGGAAAGAGAAGCCACTGAACTGTAGCAATTCTGGAATTCGGCCAGATGACCGGGAAGACCTCCCACCCTGGGAATGGGAGGCTCCTACGTTAAGATATATGAAATTCTGCTCTCCCAGGAGAGCTGCTTTTTTTCATTGCTCTCCATAGCTCTGAAATTCATTCTCCAGAAGATTCTTTCTTTTCCTTACTCTTGGGCCACGTCTGAAGTGAGCTTTGAGGAACTTGGACCGCTGGGTGACCTCTCGGCTTTCTCATCTTGCTTCCTACTCATTGACTATCAAGGGCCCCCGGGGTTGTTTTAAGTTCTGAATATTCAGATACTCTTTTCTTGTTGGTTTAGTTATGTAGTTCTCTAAAACTCTCTTCATTCAACACTAGGCATCCTCAAAGGACTTTTCAGCCTGTGGTTCTCAGATCTGTTTTCTTTTGCTTCCTCACCTCCATGCCTCTTGCTCTCACCTACATGGTGGCTACTGAAATTAGGGTATTAGACATGAATGGGAAGGCTACATATTGACCAGTGTTTGCCTTGAGGCATATTAATTGAGGGAGAACCATTTCACCCCTCAAGGTCTTTTTAAAATACTGTTCGGGTTCTAGAAACAAATAACTCTTACAAATTCTTAGGCCCTGAGCTTTGAATTCTCCCTGTACATTTTTTTCTGCTTTATAAACTACTTCTGTCCTTAGTTCATTTCTTTCTTGCCAAGCATAGTAGCCAATAATAAAACACAATACTGAGGTCCTGTTCCTCACTCTGTTCTGATAACACTACAAGTTCATTCGGCACATCTCTGCCTGCCTAGCTATTGGAAGTAACAGTTTACCTAAATATTGTGTCACAACATAAGGGATCATCATCTTTCCAGCTTCCAATGTTCATTTCCTCACAACCCACACTTGATGACTAAAGTAATGGCATGTCTTTTAGGTTTTTCTAATGGCAGCACCCCACTTCAAGACAATAGTTTCTACACAAGTCACCACCATACATCAATCCCCAAATCCTAGTGACTCAGCTCAATAAAAATTTATACTTGTTTACATAAAGTCTTATGCAAAACAGGCAGAAGTTCCCTTCCATTTTTGACTAGAGCCTGTTCAACCAAGGGCCAGAGTACAAAGTCTAAGTATTGAACTTGTAAAGGTATGGGCCAGCTCCCGGCCACACAGTGACAATCCAGAGGCAGAAGGCCAGCCTCAATGAACAGAAGCATGTTCTGTCTCTTCAATCAGCTTTGTGGAGGCAGCAAATGCTTTTGTACCTAAATCTTTTTAAAATATTGGTTTGTAAGTTTTTGTGGATCATAGATAGAGTGACCAACTATCTCAGTTTACACAGCACTTGGAGGGTTCCCAGGACATGAAACTTTCTGTGTTGAAACTAGAAGAGTCCCAGGCAAACTGGGACAAGTTGGTCACCTTAGTCATTGTTCTCTTAAAAAAGCAGATAAAAACAAAAAGGTACCCATGTCTGTAGAATCTGCCTTGGAAGTCATATAAGGCATCGTCTTCATCTTCCTTCCACTGTGAACTGACATGGCCTACTTTCCAAAAGAAGACACAAGCTTCTGGACAAACAGCCTGGCCCACATTTTTATGTGACTCTGATTAAATAAGAAAGCTTTGTTGTGCTTTTAAAATTTAAAATGTGTGCAGACCCCTCCCTCAATACAAAGCTCGTAGATAAAGTCATAACAGGATTCAAAGAAGGAAATATTTAACCGGACATCCATAGGCAGAACTTCTCTCCCCTAAAAGAGAGCAGGGTCATATCGCTGCATTCAGTAAAGGTTCACTTTAAGTCTGAAGAAAGACCCGCTTGGGGCCCTGGAGTTATGATGGAGGAGGTCAATTTTCAAAATAAACGTTCATTATATTTTACCCTTTGAAGAAAAATGCTGCTTGGCCTTAAACAAATTAAGAGTGCTCAGGCTTTTTATTTGGGGCATTTTTTTAGTTGAATATTATTAAAAATAATTATGGGCTGTGGATTTAATCTAAAACACAATCAGCACCCCCAAAGTCCCCTACAGTGAGTTAAAGCATCCTCCTTCTCAAAATTCAAAATTAAGTGGAAATTCAGATTAGTTTTGATTTATAACCACATTATGAACTATTTAATATTTTCAAGAAGTCATTCCCTGTGCCCATATTAAATTAATTTACAACAGAATATTATATAATTTATATATGCATACATATAATAAATTACAGCCTGACTATATAATTCTACATGTATAATTAATTACATTAACATCTACATTTTAAGCCTACAATTAGATAACCCTAAAAGACAACCCCGTTAGCATTTTTTAATAAATACTTGTGTTTGGAGCTGTTTAACAGAGCACCTGATAGCTGATAGAGCAGTGTTAACATCTGTTCCATTATTTTCAGAGGACGTTGGTTGAACGCAATACTATTCACATAAAATATGCATTTGTTCTTGACTGTCAAGTACCTCTATTATTTTATTAAAAAGTCAAAAAAGAATATAATCAGACTTCATAATTTATGTGTGACATTTTCATTACAGAAAACTTTATGCAAAATTGAATTCTAAAATTTAATTTCCTGTGATGTTTAAATTACTTACTATCTGGCTCCTCTCCAAACAGCGCGATCACTGAAGGCCCCATATGAATTCTATTAAGGATACATTTTGCTGCTGCCAGAATATACAGGGTATTTTTCTAAGTAACTCTAAGAATATGCTTCTTAAATATATTTTGTGCCAGCTTAAATAGTTTTTCTCACGCAGGAAAGAAAGGCAGGAACTTTTCTTTCTTTAAAAAAAAAAAAAAAAACACAGATTTTTCTCTGCTTCCCTCCTTCCCACCTTGCCTATGACCTCTTCTTCCGGATACTTTAACCCAAAAGCAGCCAGGCTAGTCCAATCTTGACAGTTATGGGACACTATATCACAGGACACTAACCAGGTATTCTCTGCTTTCTTTTTCTTTCAGGCAGTGCCGACAAAGAGTCTTTATCCACAGTAGAGCCCACAGTAAGGAGTTCTGACCCCTCCATCTTTGTTGCCCACTTAATGTGATGGTAGGAAACTCCTCCCATCATTCCCTATTGCTGCTATGTCAGCGGGAGCAACCTGACTTGGCATGATCATCCCCAGGGTGCTTTGAGAAACCTGAAAATGTCATTGCACCTCACAGCTGCCAGGGGGAATAGGACTGCTAAAAATGAGCAATAATTTAAATAACAAGCCTTATTTACCACAAGGTTACACAAGCAAAGTTACCTTCATGTACTCTCTGGGAGAGAAGAGATTTCCAAAATCGTGTTTTAAATGAGGAAAACATGGAACTGTCGGCAGTAAGGAGGAAGAGAAAATGTGTAGAGTTGTCAATCAGCGAAGGTGTAGCAGGATTCCCTGCTTAAGGCTGTGCCGCAAAGACAACCAGCAATCCTCGGATTCATCCAGGCTTCTATTCCACCAAAAGGGAAACTCCATGGCCAGGCACCATCTGTAGGCTTGGAATACAACAAGAAACAAGACAGGATTCCTGCCTTAAAGAATTCATAGTTCAATAGAAGTGTAACCCCTTATAATAGCGTGAAAGTCTGCATTTTACAAAGTGATTTAACATGTTGTTTCATTTGATGGTCACTTCCCTGTGAGGCAGGGGCAAGGCTTAACTCCATCTAATGAATGAGGGAACTAAGCCCCACCTGAGTGAATTTCCAGAGGCCACACCATAAGTCAGTGTCCAGGTCGCCTAGAACCCAGGGGATCAGCTTTACTCAAATTTAAGGAGGGCTTCAGCGGAGGAAGCCATGAAGCTGTGATGCATGTACATTCTCGTACTGTGCGTGGAGGACAACCAGCTGGTGCCCTCACTCCAGTGCCTTTCCATGACCTTCTGCAGTGGCAGAGCAGGAAATTCAACTGAGACACTCATCCTTATAGTTCTCCCCATTCGTCTGCTACTGCAAATGTCTATCTAGTCTGATTGAGG
>PITA01011738.1:0-48136 GCA_004023965.1 Spilogale gracilis | reverse complement strand
CCTGAGAACCATTAATGAGGCACTGCAAACACTCCACCAGGGTTTGGGAAAATGTCTCCAGAGTAGTTGCTGCATTCCAATCTGCTCCCTTCCCACTAACAGTCCTTTCCTTTTAGACTTAGCTTTCCCATCTGGTCTCCCCCAAACATCACTTTCAACTTCCCAGTGGGAGCTCTCTCAGGCCTGCATTTTCTGCAACCAATCCACCTAGTTGTAAATACATCAGGTGGATGTACTTTCTCTTTGGGCCCCAACCTACCACCTAGGACACTGAGGCACCAAGGGGAGGGAAACTTGATGTAAGGTAAGTAAAAGGAAGACCCTGAGGTAAGTGGTGCTTAGTGCATAATTACACCCAGACTTGTGGACCCTGGGCAAATGACCCATGTTCTGAGTGGGAAAGGAAGAGTGGAAGAAGGAGAGGGAAGAGAGAAAAGAGATGTTTCCAGACTTGGCCTCCCTACAAAGTCAACCCACCCATTCATCTGCTTCAGCAACACAAGAATTTGGAGGAAGTCTCTTCCAAAAGGCAACATGAGGAATATATTTGGCAGACTAACTGACTGATGCTTTTGAGTGCTCAATAAATAGAATGGATCAATAATAATAATAATGTGCAAATATCTTCAGGTCAGTTGCTCTTCAGTTTAATAAGGCTTTCCACCTGTGTTTTCAAGATGTATGGAAGAAGATAAGATGAAAAGAGACAAAAGTAAATATTACAGAGAGAATGTCCCACTGTGTAAAGATGTGGAGGCATCACATGCAATGGTGATGACATGTGGGGGAACTCCAAGTAGCTCAGGTTTGCCATATCAGAAAGTCCCAAGTGTCAAAAATACAAATGGAAGTGACAAAGGTAGAGGTTAGGGAGTCCTGCAGATGATACTTTTTTTGGTAAGAGGGAAACATTAGCCTTTAGCAGCATAAAGCAAGAAGAAAGGTAACACTGTCCAATAAACAAGAATTACTACCTAATCATAACCAAAGCCCCAGAAAGATAAATTAAGTGGATGTGGTCACTCAGAAGGACTTATACCCTTCTTGAAGACCAAGAAGGCTTGGCCCATGCATTACATCCTCTGGGAAAACCTCCCCTGGCCTATTTAGATGGGCTCCTTTAGCAGCTCATTATGCTAGTGTAGCCTCTTGGGCCTGTCCCTGTCATAGCACATACACTGAATCTTCATGGCTGATGAGCTGGCTTGGCCACCTACCACCACAGGTACCATGAGGGTAGAATTGGTGACTGGCCTGCAGTAGGTGCTCAACATTTATCAAAGAACCTCTCCTTGACCTCACAACTGTCCTGTACTAGCCAGCATGTTTTCTCTGCCTCACAGGCACAACTCCTTGGAAAGAGCTGTCCATACTCATTGTGTCCACTTTGTGCTCATGTTCACTTGAAACCACTTCAGAAAGCTCTCTCTTGTACAATGCAACTCTTTTTGTCAAGTGCCCTCCACATTGACTTCCACACTGCCAAGTTCAGTAGGGCTTTATCAGTGTTTCTCTTACTCCTAGCAACACACTGGGCCACTTCCACCCCCTTGAACATCTTCTCTTGGCTTATGCAACACATTTCTCTCTTGTTCTCCTACCATACTCAGCAGCTCTTCTGAGACCCCCACTTACCCTTCATCTCTTTTACTTGTAAATATTAGGTTTGTATTAAATACAGAGTGTCCCAGGCAAAAGCCTTGGACTTCTAGATCCTCACTCACTCCCACATGACTTTCTCATGACTTGAAATATCCCTCTTTATGTCAGCAGCCCCAAAATTGATACTTCTAGCCTCAAACTCTCCCTGAATTCCAAGCTCTGATTTCCAACTTCTTATTCAACACCTTTACTTGGAAGACTAGTGAATATCTCAAACTTAACATGTCTAAAACCAGACAACATGTATACACACACACACACATGCACGCACGCACGCACGCACGCACACGTTCTTCATCACCCCCATCTCAATAAATGGCATTTACATTTAGCCAGATGCTTAGGCTAAACATCTAGCAACATCCTTGGCTCCTTTCTTTCTCACACACCTGTATCTAATTCATCAGCAAACCCTGTCAGCTCTACCTTTAAAATATATCCAGAATCCAAGCACCTCCACCAAATCACAGGACCCAAGCCACCATCATGTCTCATGTGGGTTATTACAATTGCCTCCTATCAGCTCCATTGCTAACCTTACACTCCTAATCCCACACAACAGCCAGAAAGGACATTTTAGAACATCAGAAAGATCATGTGACTCGTTGCTCAAAGCCTCCCAAAGGTGTATTCTCCTCTCTAACCACACCTTCAACCATTATCCCTCCTCTGCCCCCTCTAAGCCCATTACTCAGGCCCCCTTGCTGTTCCTCAATGTGCCAAGGATGCACTTTCCTTAATGCCTTCTACCTCGCCTTTTCCTCTTTCCTTCCAAGAGCCTGGAAAGCTCTTACCCCAAATATCCAAGGATGTATTTCCTTACTTCCTTCAAGCCTCAGCTTAAATGTCACCTCTTCAGAGAGACCCTAACCCTTAACTTAAACAGAAAAGCGTGTGCTGGGTACTTACTTACCAACCCATAAGCATTTGTGTTATATAAATCTATCTGAGGGCTTTTCAGTGCTACTACCTCAGTTCCTTCCCAGGCTAAAGGTTTTTAGATCTTTTGGGATCAATGGTTACCACTGTTGTTACTGGTTTGCAACTTAATGGCACTTAAGGTTGATGGAGAGTAAAAAGGAGACAAGTCACATTGGATCCAATTTGACCTACCCATGAACACATGAATAGGAAGATGAGAGGGAAGGCAGGCAGTTTTCTTCATTTCTCAGAGAACTGGGAAGGAGGGACCTCAAAAACCCTAGGAACTTGGAGGAACAGCACTCAATCAGATAGCCATATGTCAACAACCGTCCAAGAGCATCTCAAAGCTCCTGACCTGCTTCCTGTTCCAACCTGAGAGGGCTGCAGTGTGATTTCCAGGTACTTGGCTGGGACCAGGCAATCCAAATGTTGAGGCCTGTGAAAAACGATTAACATTCCAGAGCGAATGTGTTACCCGCAAGAAAGTCCACTTCCAGGAGCACGTGGCCACTGAACCAGGTGCAGGGTGGTCCCCATGACCTCAAGGAGTCACTTGCAGATCAGATATCAACAGGTGAAAGCAGCAGTCACTGGAGCAAGCAATTTTATTGATGGAATTGGGTTTACAAATTACCTTCAGAACACACTAAAGTGAAATATTAAATTCCCATTCCCTAGCAGACTCCTTCTGGATTTGAAAGAAGGAAAAGAGAAACACCATTTTTCCTAATAGCTATATCCCTGCTATAGTAATATCTACTCAGAAGTAGGTTGAGGGTTCTCAGGATCAAGTATTGTGAAGATTGGTTAGACAAATGTAATCTAAATGATTAAAGAGCTTGATCAAATAAAATTAAGAAGTGATAACTACAGGCTGAAAGAAACAAAAAAAATATTTAGAAGCTGGTTCCTAATGTGCTAGAAATTTCTCTTAATAAGTTAAAGAATAAGAGTCAGGTATATCTTAGATGCCACAACATATACCACAACATTGCCAATATCTTCAACATTCACATCCCTATGGTAATTTAGGGTTAAAGGTGCTCCCCTTGATCTCAGAGGGAGCAATTCTCCCCAGATAGGCTTGAGACCTCAAATGATAGGCTATAAAAAATGACCCTCAACTCTAGATGCACATTAGAATGAACCATTATACACATACCTGTCTCTACAAATGGGGTCCAGGCAATGGTATTTGGAAAGATCCCCTTCGATGATTATCATCCAAGGATGAGAAACATTGCACTAAAAGAAGAGAAGTTGGGGTTCATTTAGTCCAGGGCTTCTCAAACCTGTCTGTTCCTAAGAATCACTGGGTGAGTGCCTGGGTGACTCAGTGGGTTAAAGCCTCTGCCTTCGGCTCAGGTCATGATCTCAGGGTCCTGGGATCGAGGCCCGTGTCGGGCTCTCTGCTTAGCAGGGAGCCTGCTTCCTCCTCTCTCTCTGCCTGCCTCTCTGCCTACTTGTGATCTCTCTCTCTCTCTCTCTCTGTCAAATAAATAAATAAAATATTTTAAAAAAAGAATCACTGGGTGACTCATGTTCCATATATAGACTATATAGAACACCTTCCCTGGAGAGTCTGACTCAGTAGAACTGGGGAAAAGTCCTGGAATCTGTATGTGTTTACGAACACCCCACAGGATTTTTTTGAGCAGGCAAATTTGTGTAACAATTTAATGCACCTCCTCATTTTATAGGGCAGTCTGGTGTGATTCTTAATTAAAAGTCCCTCAAGAGTGGAGTTACTCCTGATATTCTGTGGTAGTATCCTCAGAGCCTCATCTACACAGTAGGTGTTCAATAAATAATTTTTGAATGAATGAATGAATGAATGGAATAATGGAAAAAGCAGGTAATCTGATTTCAGTTTTTTTATTTGGCTTCTTAAGGATCACATAAACTTGGATAAGACTCAATACTTTGTTTCTTCATCTATTAAATGAAGATAAGAAGACTGATCCCACCTATCTCTGTAGGGATAAGATAAGATACAGTAGTACTCCATAAAACACAAGGGATTCCTTCCAAGACCTCAGTAGATGCCTGAAATCACAGACTATTACTGAACCCTACATATAGTTTTCTCCTATACATACATATTTATGATAAAGTTAATTTATAAATTAGGCACATCAAGTGTTCAACAACAAAAATTAATAATAAAATAGAACAATTATAACAATATATTGTAATAAAAAGTATGTGAATGTATTCTTGCTCTCTCTCCCTCTCTTAAAATCTTATTGTGCTGCATTCACTCCCCCTCTTCTAGTGATGATGTGAGATGATAAAATGCCTATATAATGAACTAAAGTGAGGTGAGTGCTTTAGGCAGTGTGATATAACATTAGGCTACTATGAACCTTCTGAGGTTATGTCAGAAGGAGGATCATCTGCTTCTGGACTATGGTTGACCACAGGTAACGGAAACCACAGGAAACAAAACCATGGACAAAGGGGGACTATTGTAGTGTTTTCAAATAATTTTCACTGAAAGTTCAGACATGCATAAAGTATTGTCAGTATAATGAGATTAAGGGCCAGAAGTGGGAACAACCAACTGCACAGAGTTAATGAAAGGCAAAGCTAGAGCTAGACCAAAACTCCCTAACTCCCAGCCAAAGCTACTCACCACTTTGCCACTAAGCATTGAATTTTCTGGCAAGTGGCACAGCTGAAATACTTCACCCAAACTGGTATGGTAGTACTGTCTCTTCAGGAAGACACTTGGCATCAAATCTCCATAGAAGACTGTAGATCTCAAAAATTTGAGTGCCAAGTCTCTTGATGAGAAACCAAGAAACATCCCAATGGAACATCAAGGTTCCTGCCTTTTCCTACTATAGAAGGGCCTAGGAGGAGAAAACTCAGCCATGTACCGGTTGCTGCCTGAATGCAGAGTGACCTAGCCAGGAGACAGGGAGATACCATGGGGGAGGGTGATTTGTGTGTTGAGGGCTTGGTTATTGTGCCTTTTCAGAGATGATGTCCGAGATAACTACATGAAAGAAATGCACCATAGCAGGAATCTGAATGGTCAAGGCAATTTCAAGTATTCTGACTAGTCTTTGTATTTTTAGAAGAATTTCTCAATACATGTATATTAAGTGTACATATACTACAAACAGAGTCATGGGAAAATTGATGCATTAATGACTTTGTTCTTAGGGGACAAACCCAAGACCAAGACTCTATCCTGAAGATCCACTATTGCAGCCTTACTATTTTCTGGCATGGCTGAAAAGTGGTTTTGGTTTTATCAGATATATCTCTTCTACTTTTCGAAGGGAGGGGAAAAAAATGTTACAAACCAGAGGAAGAGCCAAGGTATTATGAGTCTGTAGATTGACCATGAAGCTAGCAATACTGTCACAAAGCCCTAAGAAGTCAGTGAAAAGCTGACACTTTAAAAGATAAGCCCACATTCATCTAAGCCAGAACATGAGGTGGACATGGATGCTGACCTATGTCCTAAAAGTGATGATAAGAACATAATGTCAATACAGGGTAGACTTTGACGGGAGAGTCCAGACAGTGCAAGCCATTCCACCTGCATTTCATGGGACTGTTGTACTGGCTAAGATCTGTAGCAGGCTGGGTTCATATTTTCCCCCTTAATGATCCTATATTAATTTTAAGGATGTTAATATGTCAAACTTAAGGAGAATGTAGTACTTGGAGATTTTTTTAAGTTATACCCATGTTTGCAAAATGCATTAACTAATAATCATAAGCTCACAGCTCCTTCTAGTTCTGTTCTATTCCTTGGCTTCCATCTTGCACACAAGGAGGGTGTTGAAAAGCAACAGACGGAGGCTGAAGGATGGGTGCAGGACAATGTGGGCTTCCTCCTCCAGAAAAGGCAATAGAGTTCATACCAAGTCAATGGCATATTAGGCTATTGTTCTGTTTCAAAGATTTAAAATTTCTAATGTATGATCCAAATATGACTCTAATTATTTCATTTGGCTATTAGTAAAATATCAACCAAAATATGTGATCATATTCTTTGTCTGCTTATTAATCTCATTCCACAGTGCAGAGATTTAGCTCTTTAGACTAAGATAGAAGGTCCTGGCTTCATGCCTCATGTTCTCTGTGCTCCGGGAAGTTTTCCCCTTTTTTTCCCTTTAATGACCTCTTACTCTTCCTTCAAGATCCATATTAAATGTCATTTTTCAATGTGGCCCCTTCTCCTGGTTCCGATTTAAAACAAGCTTCTTTCTGTGGGATTCATGAGAGACAGTGTGACAGGGGGGCAGGGAGATAACTTTTGGAAACACAAGGACAGTTCTGCAGTTTAACATGGGAAAATCATTAACCTTTCTGAGAATCTATTTACTATAATCTAGTGGTATAGAAAAAAAGTACAATGTGGCTTGTGAAAAAGTGTAATGATTTTCAGTTGGGAAGACTGTGATGGTTAAATAGAAAATAGTCTGAATAACCTACCATAGTTTCTCGTACACAGTAAGGTATCAGTAAATGTGTAGTTTCTTAATGCCTGGCACAAAATAAATAAGCAATGATTACAGAATGAAGAAATTTCCATCTGTACCCAGAACATAGCTCTAAAGTTTTTCATACTCATATTCCAAATGGATCTGAGAGGTCAGTAATATCCAGTGTCTATTTGTCTCTCTCTTCCTCTACCTTCCCTTCTCTTTCTTTGTCCTTATTCACTCTCAAGCTTACGTCACCATGGGAACTGCAGTAGAATACAAATAACACATGTATTCCACATCTCACCTACAGCTCGAGGCCATTCCCAGTAAGTCTAAACACACAAAGTCCCCACTTTGCAAATTCACACAGGTCCAAGGGATCAGTTCCTTTCCTTTAAGTGCTAGAAAACTATGCATTTAGTAACTTACCTCGGATCAACATCAGATTTTATGGCCCAGAGTTTATTGGTTCATGCCTCTCTCTCTTTGATTTCCCAAATACGCAGGGTACCTTAGGACAAGCAACCTGTGCAGGTAAATCCTACCTTTGACCCACACAAATCAAAAGATTGGGCTATATGAGAGTGATTATATAGAAAAGCTTGCATAAAACCTCAAGCATATTTCATATGCAACATTGATCATTTATCTAAATCCACTTGCATTTTAATATCCTAGGCAGACACATACAATTGGAGGAGGTTAATATACTTCTAACCGGATTCCAGAGATACTCAGTGATTCCCCCAGAGGAGGCCTGCAGAGCCCTGACACATTGAATATTTTTACTGAAATTTGACTGTCACATTTGAAACCAGGGTTGGCCCTACGTTGATCAAGAATGATATCAAGTTAAAGAAGCACCATATGGTCACCTAACCCCAGTTCTTGATCTTCTAATGTGATGAACATTTGATGTTCATTTGAACTGTCCAGCGTGGCTTCCAGTCAGGGATTTTCCCACCATAGGAGGTCCACCTTGCCAAGACAGAAGCCAGAAACTGGTTGCCTTGGCCTCCCTTGGTGCTAGGCCCAGGCCCATGGGACTTAGGACTATTATACACTCTTGATCAAATGATGTATATTTCAAATGACAAGAGAGATATAAGAAGAAAGAAATCTCCATGTGGAACTCACACAGATGGGATGGAGCCTGGTAGGAAGTCATCCAGCCCCCAGACAGGGCAATGGGACAGACCCAGTGCTGGGGTCCCATGCAGTCAGCCATAATGCCTGTGCCCTGAGGTAGTAACCAGTGGGTCTCCAATTGAGCCCTCCACCTGTGCAATTTGGAAATTGCTCCTGACCTTACAACCTCCAAGTGTGAGTCTCTAGCCCTTCTAGAATCTCTATCTACCACCTATTGTTATTTTAAAAATTCTTTTCTATGTGAACTACTTAATGCTGATATAACCAACCTTGGGCAAGTCATTCACTTCTATGGTTCTGAATTTTCTCAGCTAAAAATGAGGACTTCTGTCTAACCCACCTCTAAATTACTTTCTAGTCTTAAAAATTTGTATTTATTAACACTACAAGCTAATTTTTAGGGTGAGATTTCAGGTCATTTTGCAGACCAGCCTTCTAAGTTCTTGCAATATGGGAAGAAAACCAATGCACACCATGTTTCAAAGTGTGATTTTTTTTTTTTACCTCCTAGAAATGATCATGTTTCTGTGGAATCATGCCTTTCTCATTCTACAGGCATTGTAAACAATAGGCTAACCTGTTCCCATCGAGGAGAGGCATAGTATCAGTAAGGGAAACAAATAAGGTAGGGGAAATTAATATTTTTGAATGTCCATGAAATTAGTACTGGGCTTGGAACTGCCATATATATGAATTGCCTCAGCCTCATTTTAATCTGCAGAATAAGTCAGAGGTACAAATTATGGTTTTCATTTTACAGAGAGAAAACTGGGGTTCAAAATCATTCAGGTATTTGTTCAAGTTCATGTTGCAAATGAATAGTAGAGCAAAGATTCAATCTATGTCTTCTCTCTGCAAGTTCATGGCTCTAACACCCAGCGTAAAAGTTGTCATAAGAAAAGCCCATCTCCAAACTCATTGCCAAGTCTACCTAGTCAAAGTAAATTTAAAGGTTGAAACTCTCTGTTTTAAAATTAGGCACAAGTTGGGATTGCTTCAACCTAGGAAATTCCTAATAAGGCTCATGATGAGCTTCCCAGGAGAATACAATCTTAAAGAGAATTTCAAAGACAGGAAAAAGTCAGATGCATACCAAGAATGAAAAGACTCAATAAGGAAAATATACATTCTTGTTTCCCCATGCCCTCCTCCCCCCCCCTTTTTTTTTAACAATCTCTCCTATTAACCCAATTCGTTTACTAAAAACAGAAAACAAAATGAAAGCCCCGCACCCTAATGTATTTGATGCTCTTGCAGGAAACTACTAAATGTTTATTAAGGCCATACCATACATGAAAGAATGAAGCCTGTTTCACATATTGTTACAAATCTGTAATGTTAGAATAAAAGGGAAAACTGATTCCTACCAATTATGAAAATGTACAGGATTAAATCAATAGCTCTGCCAGATCTGACCAGCATCTGGTCTGCAGCAGGGGCCAAATAGATCTCATTTGGGATATTTATGAAAAGTAACTTCTAAAACATAAATCAGAGCTATAAAATCATCATCTGATTACCAAAAATTTTAAAAGCAGAGAAGAAAGTGTATTCAAGTGTGAAATATGGTTTTGGAGAAGAGAGGAGGCAGGCAGCTTTAGCACAGAACAAGAAGCAGAAATCAAAGAGTAAGAAGAAGGAGGGATAAATGTCTTAATGCAAAAACTTCAGGCGGTCCTTTCTGGACACAGAGCATGGTGAGGAGGCAAAGCAATTAGCCTGTTCATGCCGGCCCATCTTGCCACCCAACACTTTCATTTCAATTGATGAAAAGAGGCTTGGGGACTTACTTATACCAAATAATCATTTTAATTTGTTTTCTTCTATCTAGATGTGGTCTTAAACCCAGGAAACCAAAAGGAGAACTTACAAACCCAAGTATAAGAGGAAGAAATGTTGATATACTCAGAGGTAAATAGGATAAATGTATAGACATAGGGGTTTGGCTTAGACACCATTGTAAGGTGGAACACAAAGACAGACTAAAGGCTCTAGGCTGTTGAAACCACCCTGAGGAGGTGTATCAGGAAGACTACATGAGTTCTTTGAATATTCATGCTCCTCATCCTGTCCCATAAGAGACAAATTCAAGTCATAACCAAGTCATATTTTCTCAGTTTCAAGAAATGTCTTAATTTTAGACTACACCTAGATAGATTTCTATGCTTATAGGATTTCTTAGTTAGATAATTTCAAAATTCTATTCTTTCATCTTTTCCCAGACAGAAAGAGGTTTACAACAATTCTTTCTTCTGCTCATCTGGGGTGGGGATGATATGCAGCCTGAAAAGAAAAAAAAATCACTGAAAATAACTGTTTTCGCAGAAATCTTTTCACCAGCTATATATACAGGCAACTAAAACCTTTGGGTTTTTTTTTTTAAGATTTTTCTAATTTCAATATACCAAATTAGATAAAGAAATTCATGGAACAAACATTTTTATCACTTATTACATGTCATGTGCTGCTGTAAAAGTAAAGGACATAGGATGAGAAAGATGTATCCTCCTTGAAGGAATATACAGTTAGGTCAAAAAGATAGAGACTCTAAAGGGATTATTTCAAGGCACTGTGAAGATCAATAGGGGAAACTTATGTTCAGAGAGCAGTGGGAAATCAAGTGGGGGGTCAAGAACACCTTCCTGGGAGAAGTGGTACTGAAACTAAGTCCAGAAGAGTAACCTAGAGAAGCCAGGGGAAGGAAGGGATGATGCCAAGTAAGGGGGCATCCAGGCAAGGGAAGCAGCAAAAGCAGAGGTTACCAGCAGCACAGAGAGAACCAAAGGTGGTCCAATGTGTCTGGAACAGAAAGTGGGAAGTGGGAAATGGAAGAAGATGATTCCAGAAGAAACAGATCAGGGAGAAAGTAATATGTCATGTTAAAGGAAAGACATATCTTCTCTGGGAGAAGGGCTAAGCATTGCTGTTATTTGGGAAGTTGAGAAGACTCTAGAAGATTCCATTTTCTATTAGCAAAAATAGCAGGGACAATGCTGATCAACTTTATCCACTTACGGGTAATTACAGCCCAAGGTGTATGTAAGATTCCCAGAGTCCAAAAGAGTATGAGATACTAGATGATGCCAAAAGGGAAGACTGAAACTGGAAGATGAAATTTGGATGGAAAATGGTGATGTATACTGAGTGAGAACTATTACAGGCCACTCAAGATCATCTTCCTTCCTCTGTAGGGAGTTGCTGATGTCTGCTGATTTGTTGTTGGTTGGTTGGCTTTAAATTAACTCAAGATAGAGGATCTTTCTGAAATTTCTGGTTAGACACCACTTCTGTACCTCAACAAATCAATACTTGTAAATGTAATGCCTCCATTATATAGCAACTTGTTCTTCTCAAACGTTTTCATGAACTTTGCCACATTTGCTTGTAAGGGAGATAGATGAGGATGGTTCGTGCCATTTTTCAGGTAAAAACACTGAAGGTCTCCTCCAGAAAAATGACTTATTTAGGTCCCCAGTCAATCAGTGGGGGATACAGCAAGTGTTAGAACCCTGCCTTCATGGGTGCCTGGGTGGTTCAGTTGGTTAAGCATCTGCCATTCAACTCAGGTCATGATTTTGGGACCCTGGGATTGAGCCCCAGGCCCAGCATCTGGCTCCCTGCACGAAGTTTGTTTCTCCTTTTGTGTCTGCCACTCCCCTCTGCTTGTGCTTGCTCTCTCTCCCTCAAATAAATAAATAAGATCTTAAAAAAAAAAAAAATCCTGCCTTCTGTCCCAGATCCAGACACTCCCCAATGACAGTATCTGAAAGTCTGAAATAATATGTCACTTATGAACAGAAGGACTAAACAATGTTGGCTTAATTATTCTGTCTGGTTTCAGAAGCCTTGAGTCCACACACAAAACTGTATTTTCGAGATTTCAGAGCAATACAAGAGGAATCCAGGAAAGAGAGTGGCTTTACAGTCACAAAGGCCAGAACTCAAAAATCAGAAAATTTGCTAGCTACGTGACTTTAGGCAAGTTACCTAATGCCTTAAGTTCAGTTTTCTCATCCATAAATTGGGAATAATAAAATATTCCTCACAAAAAATTAAAAGTAACGGAGAAGCAGCATTTTTGCAGGGTATCTGGTATTGGGTAGGTATTCGGTCATTGGTCGCTACCGTAAGTATGGCCATCATGCTGCACCAGCTTGCCCCTTTTGCTCTGAAGGATAAGAGTGAAGCATTTTTGGCAAATCTACTGAACTCTTTTCTTCTATATGCACTAAAATACCAAAAGCTCACTTTGGGCTGACTGTTATGCTTCTACACTATCTCAGCAACCAGTAACCAGGACAGTTGGAACAATGTCCTCATGTCTCCATGAACTAGTTTATTATTAATTTCCCTCTGCTGATCAAGACAGAGAGGATACAAATCATTGTTTGCCAGCAATTGTTTTTCCATTCTTGGAATATGATTAAATGGTCTGCAATGTTGAAAAAAAGAGATGATTAAGGGAAGAAAAGTGATAAAACAGATGTTGAATAAAAAAATACAATTTCCACTGAATAAAGTAGTAGTTGTGCCCATGAGAATTGGCTACACAATACATTCTTCCCTCAAGGGCTTGAGAGGCATTTTGTTCCTGTTCATTTGCCCCCTGGAAAAAAAGTCCAACCCCCTCAGGGAGTCATGAATTATTCTGTTTATTACCCTAGTCTGTAATGTACTCTATATCTTTTCTTAAATGTACAGACTTTAAGGTTAAAATCCAGTATATTTCTTAATGCTTACTTCAGTCTAGGCATCTAACATGCGGCAACATGCCTTTCATGAACTTTAACGACAACTCTAGCAAGCTGATTTGCTCAGGCACTCAGAGAACCAAGAGTGAAATGTAATATCACCATGCAAATCTTTCTTGTTGCTGTACTTTCAAGGAAAGGTACCAAGAGCTCTTTTCAAGTAGTTTTTTCTATAGACCATCTACAGCCTAGTAACCAGAAGAGTGCCTCAGGGTTTGTCAACATTTTCCTTCCTGTGAGTAAAAATAAATAAAATTAATGGGGAATGGAGGGATGAGTGGGTAAAAATAAAACCAGGTACCTGAACTAAAACTGTTATTCAAATGGTATAAAGCTTTCCATGTAGGAAAAAAAAATGTAAATACTACCCATGTGACCAGAAACTTCAAGAAGACCCAGAACAAATTATTTGCTAATGGATTTCTGCTTAATATTTGTATGAAGCTTTTAAAAGATTTCCCTCATTACCTCCATCCCCCAGAATATAAAAATGCTGAATTCTACCACCTAAGGTCATTGGACTTCATTTTTAAGCTTCTGTGTGGAAAGCAGTTAAGATATTTTTGGTAGGAAAGGATGAGGCCTAAATGTTGATTAGAATATAGAAAAGAAGGCACCTTGGTGGCTCAGTCAGTTAAGCATCTGCCTTCAGCTCAGGTCATGATCCTGGAGTTGGACCTGACCTATATTGGTCTCCCTGCTTGGTGGGGAATCTGCTTCTCCCTCTGCCTGCCCCCTCCCCACTCATACTTCTCACTCGCTCTCTCTCAAATAAATGAATAAAATTTTTTAAAAAAAGAATATAGAAAGGAAAAAATAGTAAGAAAAGTCTTCTCATACTTTATCTACTAGGTACAAATTCTAAGTTATCCTCCTTATTGCCAGGAGTTAACATTCTGAAGAATTTAAATTGTAACCAGAAAATTTTCAACTCATGTAAGATTAAGCTATAGTCATTAATCTATCCATCAAATATTTTGACCTAACTTCTGAGTACATGGTAGGATTGTACTTCCTGGTCCCTTCTGTTGGGTGGATCCAATGACTAGTTTTGACCAATAACTTGGGAGCAGAAATGACATAATTATGTCTGAGTTGTAAATTTCATTCCTGGAATCATTTCCCTCAGAGATTTCATTTTACTTCTGCTATGATAACTGGCAATACTCCAGATGATGGCTCCATCATCCTGGGCCCATGACAAGGAGCATCTTGCTAACTGGCAATGGACATACGACATATGAGAGAAATCAACTTTGTTGTTTAAGGTCACTGAAATTTTGAGGTATTGTCACAGCAGCATAACTTAACCCATGCTGATTGATACACTTTACTTTCATAATGGCACAAGCTCTAACTCACCGAGGTAACTTCCCTCATTCAGAAGCACTGTTCCCTCTCATTGTCTTCCCTCCTATTAATTCAGCCACAGCACTAATTCAATCTAAAAATCTTCTCTGCTGTACTGTGGTTAACAAATTTGATGTTGACAGAACACAATAATTTATGGCCAGTATCTTAATTTATTTATTGGGCACTTTATTAACCTATACTCTTTGCAGTCTGTGCATTTTTAATGGCTTTATAGTGGGATTATTCATTTATTCCTGTGTGTGAAATGGGTCCTTCATAATTCACCTGTGGCATTAGCAGACATTAATTATCAGGATCAGGATCTCACTAATAGTGAGACCACTAATTGTGAAGATAAAATACATTCTCTTGTACTTTGCAAAATTCCTTGCCATTTCTAATAGCGGTCATGGCACATTTTATTAAATGTAGATTATTGGATTTAAATCTAATTTAGATCCCTAACTTAGTTAACATTTTGCCAATATTATAAGCATGGGTTAGGAAGGAAGAATATGATGGTGAATAAATATGTAATTCCTCTCATTGACAAAATGCTCTAAAGATATATTTTTCTAGACGGTTCAATGGTTATGCATGTATCAAGGTTGTTTGACTGCAAGGAAGAGTCCATCTTTGGATAACAACCAAACATGTATGTTATTGTGATGACATGGAAAAGCTCACAGGATGTAAAAAGAAGGCTGAATAACATAGCTAAAATGTATAGGAATCAGTAGCTCTAGAGGGTCTTGACAAAAAGAGGGCTGAGCAGGCTTACAGGGACACTTCCACTGAAAGTAATATAGTCTAGCAATGTACTGGGCCTTTAGTTACTTTCTGCAAGGTCTAACATTCAAAGGATAAATCTGATTGCTCATTGCTAAGCATAGGTCACATGCCCAAACTAGGTTCATAGAATCCGAGAGAAACTAACCCCTGAGTTTTCTTCAGCTCACAGAGTAGAAAGGGACTCCTAATAAAACTACAAACAGTGTTAAGAATGTTTATCCTCAAAAAAGAAAAGTCGAAGTGTTGTTAACAGCGGAAATGATGTCTGGGTAGCTAAAAACTGAAACCACATATTCATTATAATCTGCATAAAAAGTGAAGGCTTCCACAAATTAACATGTACCAAAACATGTAATCTATTTCATTCTGTAATATGTCAATCAGAATTCAGTTGGTAAAAGGAAATCACTCTAGCTGTTTCAAGCAGGGAGGAAGTTAATTCAGGGCATTTAAGGTTTGCTAAATCATTGACATACAGAAATCAGGAAAGTGTAGAACACATGAAACTGCCACCAAAAATACCAGCAGCCCATAACACTGAAGTGGATGATTTACAAGAGGCATCTGCAAGCCAGTGGTGAAATCTCATGTTTGTCATCTGCCAAAACCTGATACCTACTCCTACTGCCCCAGGAGCAACAGTGGCTTCTGCATATCACCTGCCTTCTGAATCTCATACCTCTCTTTGGTGAACTCTAATGTGCAACTTGCTGCAGTGCTTCTGAGGAAATGTAGTTTCCAGGTTTCCAGTACCTGCAATTCAAAAAAGAACACAAAAAATATGTATTTTTTCCCTTTTAAGAAACTTCACATAGTTGCAAAATTCATGCCAAATTGCAGCTTTAAAATTATTAATTTCATTCTTCAAATCCTGGATAGGTCTTCTAATCAAGATTACTTTCTTCCATCTACTAGTTCTTCTTCTTTCATTCATTCAATAAATATTGGGTATCTACCATTTGCCAGGCACTAAACTAATACAGTTGACCCATGAACAATGAGGGGCTTAAGACTACTGATCCCTATGCAGTCAAAAATTCATGTCTAACTTTACCCAAAAACTTAACCATTAATAGCTTAGTGAACAGGAATCTTACCAATAACATAAATCATCAACACATATTTCATATGTTATATATATTATGTACTGTACAATAAAGTAAGCTTGGAAAAAAGAAAATTGTTCTTAAAAAAATCATAAGGAAGAAAAATACACTTATAGTGCAGTACAAAATGTGTTGAAAATTTTATAGAAAGGTAGACCTGTGCAATTCAAACCCAGATTGTTGAGGTATCAACTGAACACATGTGTTGGTGATAAGTTGAAAAACATGATTTCTTCTCTCAAGAAACTTACAATCTAGACAAATGACTAAGCAAATATGAATGTGTATATAAGGTGCAATGAAAATATAAGGAAAAGAGAATACTTTCCAGAGAAGATGATCTTTGAGCTAAAACTTAAAGGACGACTAGGTTATTTTTAAGCAGTTAAGAGGAGGGATGGAATTCCAAGTATTTCTCTTCTATACAGGAGTTCTGTCCACCTCCCCTGGCTCCAGAATTTCACTGTTTTTAGTACTATAATCTTATAGTTTAATATCTGGTGAGGCAATTTTTTCTTTATGTACTTCCTTTTCAAATGCTTCCCTATTTTTCCACACTTAGTTTTATAAATGAACCTTAAAGTTGTTTTTACACCTTCCAAGAGGATTTTTATTAAGTTTGACTTATATTTTATTAGACAGAAATTTAATCTCCAAAGCTCAAAATTGAAGCCCAGGATTTAGCATGACTGTTAGACATCCTCTAGTCAGCCCTTATTTGATGTCTTTTGTATAGTTCTCTTTTGTTTTTTAAGCCTCATTCTTCACATGACTCTTTATCCCTAAATTGTGGTAAATTCCCCATAATGTCTTGGTATGAATGTTCTGTATTGATTTTTTCCTGGAACATACTGTGCTCTTTGATTTCCTGATTCATGTCTGCCTTGAGTTAGGAAGAGTTTTCTTCTATAATATCTTTAAATATATTTTCTATCATTTTTAGGAATATTAATTATGTATATGTTGAATTTCCTTTGTTCCTTTGTTGAATTTCCATTTATCCTTTTCATTGTAATCAGTTTTGTACTTACTTCCATTGTACTTGATTTTCTCAAGCCTATATAGAATGCTACCCTACTTTTTGGCCAATTTCATTCTAGTTTATGTGGCATGTAATAAGATTTTCATCTCATAATTTTTTCTGTTTTCTGTATTTACTAGTTTTCATTTTATCTCCTTTCATTGATATGATCTGTGATCTCTTCTTTCAATCCCTGTATCACTTCTCAGACCATTTTTTTTTTAAGATTTTATTTACTTGACAGAGAGTAACACAGCCAGAAAGGGAACATAAGCAGGGGGAGTGAAGGAGGGAGAAGCAGGCTTCCCGCTGAGCAGGGAGCCCAATGTGGGACTCGATCTCGGGTCTCCGGGATCATGACCTGAGCCAAAGTTGCTTAACCAACTAGGCCACCCAGGTGCCCCCTCAGACCATTTTTTAAGAGATCACCTTATATATAATTTCTTTGAAATATGGAGACCTATTTATTTATTTTTTTAAGATTTTATTTATTTATTTGACACAGAGAGCACAAATAGGGGGAGCAGCAGACAGAAGGAGAGGAAGAAACAGGCTCCCCACTGCACAGAGAGCCCAACATGGAGCTCAATTCCAGGATCCTGAGATCATGACCTGAGTGGAAGACAGACACTTAACCAATGGAGCCATTCAGGTGCTCCTATGGAGACCTATTTAAAATATTCCTTTATTTTTTGTGAATAATTCTTCATATGGAGGTATACCTATTATATTCCTTTTATTTTTGATCCTTGCTTCATTTTATTTTTCAGATTTTCATACATAGTTTCCACTTTTCTACTTATTTTTGAAAGGAGTCAATATCTGTTTGAAAATAATATAGAATTGGTGAAGTGGAAGACAGATGGAGAAACAGGGGAATTCAGAGTCCTCATTGTTTTTGTGTGTTGTTTTTTTTTTTAAGATTTTATTTATTTATTTGACAGAGAGAAACACAGCTAGAGAGGGAACACAAGCAGAGGGACTGAGAGAGGGAGAAGCAGGCTTCCCGCTGAGCAGGAACCCCGATGTGGGGCTCGATCCCAGGTCTCCAGGATCATGACCTGAGCTGAAAGCAGTCGCTTAACCAACTGAGCCACTCAGGCGCCCCTCATTGATTGTTATGATCGTATTTATTCACCTCTCACAACATTAAAGAGGTTTAACAAACCACTCCAAAATTCACCATCTTTCAAAACACTTATTCATTAGTTTATGAGCTGACTGGAAAAGCTCTACTTCAGCTGGCTTTGCTGTCATGCTTCCTGTAAGGTCAAAATCTTTTCCATCTCACTCTGGGGTCAGGTGAAGAGGAAGTAGTTACCTGGAGTCTGCTCATTCTCATTGCAATCACAGGAGCACAACAAGGCTAGCCAGACTATGGAAGCACATTTCAAGTCTCTGCGTCATGTTTGGTCAGAGTAAGGCACATGACCAAGTTCAAAGTCAAGGAATGAGAATTACACTGAAAGCTAATACTGTCACCATGAGCCGTAGAAGATCATGGAAATATATCCATTAAAGGAGGAAGTAAGTAGTATCTCAGTTGCCTTCAACAAACTGGTTATAAGCTTTATCTTTGATAAAGTTTACCAAATCCATTATTTCTTTTATCCTGAAGCCATTCTTTCTTACTGTTTTGGACCTCAGTGTACAGTAAAACAAGTAAGTGAGAAGCTGTCTGGGTTCAGACCTGACAATTACCAGTTTCCTCTCTTATCTTTACCATTCACCCTTCACTTCCAGCATTCTCTCTCAGCAAATTGTGTCTTGCTAGACATTAGAAATAGCATTTCAGTAAAGTTCGTCCTTCAAATCTGCCTTCCCTAACTTTCACTGAGTGTAATAAAGTCTTTCTAGAAGCATTTTTGACTGCTCCTTTGGCCTTTCTTTGCTTTCGGAAGCATTATTGTCCACATCTATCAGACTTATGGCACATTAATCCTAGATCCTGACCCAAAAATAATCCAGGGATCCATATTTCTACTCTCAGCAAGCTCCCACATCTCCGCCTGGAAGCCACAGCATTTGCCATGTGTGCTTCTTGCTTTGTGGCTTGGATTATGCCATTTTTCTTTGGTTTCATTGAATAAAAAGACTTTTTTTCTCTTTTTTTTTCTCTTTCTTTTAAGTTTTGGGTGGGTTTTGAGGGTTAAAATATCTTACTTTACCATTTTTAAATGGAAGCCACAAGATTATATATTGAATACACAACCCAATTAGAAACCCCAGAACTTTTTTATGTTTGGTTCTACTCAGTCATGTCATCTGATACTATAGTTACACAGTCAAGTTTCTAGATTTGAGAGCCTAACTCTAAATTTATCCCGGTTAAATGATGTCTTGTTAAATTCAACCATGTCTGAGATTTTAAAGGATCCTGATCTTGGCATGCAGTATATTTATCCATTCCTTCAATCTTCACATCATTCATAAATCCAATCAACTTACCATTATTGTGCTCATCCAATCACTGCTAAAATTGTTTAATTAGGTGGAGCAAAAGGCCACCATCCCTACCTCCCCCATGGTCTGTCAGTTACCATGATCCTTTTAACCTACATTTACCATTTTGTGTCCAAGGATAATGTGACATATTTTGTCAAATGGTTACTGAAAGTCATATGGTTCTGTCTTTTTCTGCAGCACTCTCCAATCAACTAGGGTAGGGAGCTGCTATGCTCTGAATGTTGCTATCCACCTCCTCCCCAGCACCAGCCCCTCCCCAATTCATATGTTGAAATCCACAGCCCTCTTGAAGAGCCCTTATAAAAGAGTTCTGACAGAATCCCCTAGCCCCTTCTGCCATATGAAGCTACAACAGGAAGTCAGAGACCTGGAGGAGAGCCCTCCCTCAATCATGCCAACAACACCCTGATTTCAGACTTCCAGCTTCCAGAACTGTGAGAAATAAAATTCTGTTGTCTATAAATCACCCAGGCTGTGACTTTTTTTCGTTACAGTCATCTGAAGAGACAAAGATAGGAGCCAAACATTTTATGAAGATAATGATAAATGACAAGAAGCAGAAAAGAAGAGTGGGAGGAGAAAAAAAAGGGAGAGGTGAAGAGGAGGAGGAAAAAAAGGAGAAGGAAGAAGAGAAAGTACATAGGAATTTGATTTAAAATTGTTTACAGAATAATTAAGAAAAACAAAAAGAATGGAGAAAGAGATAATATAATGTGGTCATGGAACAAAAGAGAACCACAAAATATTTTTTATTCCCATTTCCTATGTTCAGGGAATTAAATATCTAAACCAGAGTTAACAAAACTAAGTTCTGCAGAACAATATTTCAAAGTGTCACACTATAGAATAGATGCTTTAACTGCAGGACTTCTCAGAATGTTTACATGCTATTACGGTTTATCTCCAAAATGGATAGAGCATCCAGAATTGAACAGAAGTGTTTGATCAAAAGTCCTTTTTACACTAGCCATCTCCAAGGATTAGGGTTACCAAACCACATTTTGCAAAACACTGGCATAAACAATCCATTTCATTGTTTGAGTTACTGGGAGCACGAGGAAATGACTACCAAATTTACCTGGACTTTACAAAGAAGAGTCACTTTAATTTGACTTCCCTCTTGGGAAAAGAGGAAGGTAAGGCACTATTCTGTGATGTTTAACTCTAGAGACTAAAATCAAAATGAAATTCACATAGTAAACCAGATGTGAGTTAGAGAAAGGCAGCAGGGGAAAACAAAAAAAAATATTAAACTTGAAGACAAGTCCATTAGCTGTCAGTTACTGACCAGAAAACATCATTTGAGCAAGGAATCTCATCTCTGTGTTTCAGTTTTCACCTCAGTAAAACGGGCACAATATTCTTCCTTCCTAGACCACAAAGCTGCTGTGGGTGTCGGGTAAGACAATATCTACAAAAACACATTCGTAAAGGTAAAGCACTTTACAACTGTTAACATACATTACTCAGGGAAAAACAAGAAAATCTTGGCTTGATAATCCGTATTAGCATACCAAAGATATAGTTCCTGCTCAAGTCCATTGTAGTTATTGAGGTGGGTGGTTGGGTTGGCATGCTCCACTTGGTCATTCAGAGAACCCCTTCCATCTGGTGGTGCTACCATCTTCATCCTGTGACTTTCAAGGCCTGTGGAACTGGGAAACAGAATGGAGGATGGAAGGAAGTCTCAGTGAGCCATCCAATTAGCCAGAACAGAGACACGTGGGGCCAGCATACCTGCCAGTGGCAGAAAAAGTAGTTTGGGCACGTTCCAGGACGAGAGGAGAAGCATGTATATGGGCATTCACTGACACGGATGTTGTAGTAAATGACTAAAAGTCAAACGAAGATAATGTACTGCACCTTGCACCCTGCCAACCCATGAGCTGCTCTCTCTGAACCCATCTAAAGCTATGATCTAACTTAACTAAGACTGACTCAAAAGGAGGATTTCACATTTCAAGCTGACAAAGTATAATTTAAATCTGTTCACTCTAAGTAAAAAGGATTTTTGAGAATTGAAAAGTAGGCAAATGAGATCCTCATTAGAACTTTCTAATAATTAAGTAAAAGCTAATGCTGTCAGAGAAAAAATTCCCCTGCCTTCCTCACAGTGTGACGTGCAGTATGCCTTAAGGTACTATTCCATTTTCAGAAAAGCTAAATAAGAAGCCTGTTAGCTGTTTTTAAGAATATTTTATCTTGTTACAGAGATAATAAATGTTCATTGTAGAAACGTTTAATATAGGTAAGCAGCCATTACTCAAAAATAACCACTATTAACATTTCCCTTTAGCTATTCTGTATCATATGAAGGTTAAAAATTTGAACCAGCTTCCTCATAAAAAAAAAAAAAAAGAATGAAATGTGCTTCAATCATTCACCTTTTCTGCATAACTTAAGTTTGCTCACTCTCTGGCACCTGTGAAAAAAAGCCTGTTTTCTATCCACCTCAATCCACAGCAGCAACCCACCCAATAAATTGGTTATTGGTTGCTGCATAACAAACCACCTCAAAAATTAGTGTCTTTAAGAAACAAGAACGATTTAGCTTTGCTCATAATTTTGTGGGTTGCCTGTGCTCTGCTGGGCTCTTCTGCTCCAGGAGGTACTGGTTGTAGCCACAGTCTTGCAGAGACTCAACTGGGCTGAAGCATGAAGATGGCTAACTCATGTGGCAGGCAGGTGGTGCTGGAGGTCACCTGGAAGCCAGTGTGACCTATTGATGGGGGACCTCATTTCTCCTCCAGATGGGCCTCTCCATATGACTTAAGCTTCTCACAGCACAGAGGCTGGGCTCCAAGAGGTGAAGATGTCAATGGCAGGTTTCTTAAGGCCCAATCTCAAAAGTTAGTGGTATCGCTTCTGTCACATTTCTTAGTTCAAAATAGATTATAGTCGGACAAGATTCAAAGGGAGGATGAAAAAGATTAATGACAAGAGGACATTGCAAAAAAAGGAGAAGGGAAGATACTTCTGTGGAATATTGTTTGGAAACATAGATTCCACCTGTTTAGCAAGTGTCTCTTGCCCCCATCAGCGCATTTAATTATCCACATGAACCCACTCAGACCTATGGTTATAAGGCCTTTATAAAAAAAAATTATAGCTGCCATCTCTTGTGCTCAGAGACTTTCCCCAAGCCCTATGGCTTACCTACTATTTTAAGCCTTCTTAATCTTCCAAGTGGCTTTCCAGGGCTTGTAGCTAGATACTTCCTTTCTTCCTGATTCCTGTCATTAATAAGTCATTACAAGACCAGACGCAGCTATAGCACATGTCCACCAGAAGAACTTGGAGACAGCGAAGCTGTTGGAAGTAGGTGTCAAAAGCACGTGTTTGTACCTGGGTGTAGACTTTTCTGGATGACAGGAAGGGACATGAGGGAGATCGCAAGTGAGTTAGTCATGCAGCGCTGCCACCCTAGAACACTGTGGCAGGAGAAGATTTGGAGGTGGGGGGAGGGGGGTTCTTCTCAAGACACTGTATCTCTAGACACACAGACAGACATACACTCTCCCACACACTCCCACATACACTCACGTGAACACACGTCCTTACAAACATGCACACTTTGCAACCCCACACACATACTTTCACATAAGCATACACACATGGGGTACACGCACATACACTCACACCAACGCCTACCCAAAGCTGAATCCCCCAGGGCTTTTGCAAATCTAGACGGAAGCAAGGGGGTCAGTGGTTTCCCTTGAGCTTATTCTCCAAAAGTAGTAGCTTTTCAACAATTTTTAGGTAATAGGTGGCCCTGGTGCTTACTGACTGTGATCCTGAGATAAAACAGTGTGAAAGAAATGCAGTGAAGAGAATATAGTCAAAGAGGGGTGCTTTCTCTGTGCTTCCTTCCACACCACCGAATGGCACCCCCTGCCACGTCTCCCAGGGCCACCTTCCTGGCGTTAGAACCTGGATGTGCCTCTGCTCAAAGCCCCTCTTGTCTGGTCTGGCGGGGAGGCAAGCCAGGGTTCCTGCAGACCTTTCTGTGGCGGCTCTCCCCCAGAGACATTGATCGATGATTAGATCAAGCCCATACAAGCCCCAGGGGACTGGATTCCAAGAAAAGATCATGTAGCAGAGGGCTTTCCATTGTGTGGATGTCGACTGTGGGCTTCAGAAAGCACAAGGAAGCCAATTCTGGGAAGTGTTTGCAGAGGGGAGAGGAAGAGGAGCTCAAGGTTACGCGAGGGCAACCAGGTGCAAAGTGAGTGGGAACTGATGGCTTTTCTAAAATTCGCCAGCCCCAACCATTTTTAATATTTCTTTAGTATTGTGAAAATAAAAGGGTCAAAGGGAGATAAAGGTGAGCTTTTATCCAATTGAGGATACATACTGTTTTTGTGCCTTTGCACATTCATTTCATTTTAGTGTCAAAGAAAAACCAGCACATCGAAATCCCATGAACACAGTTCATTTGTTTTATTGGGAAGGTTGAAGCAAAATCATTTGAAAAGACCACTACTTTATATCACGATGCATACGTCAACCTTTCAACTTCAAACATAGCCTCCAAAAACATCAAAGTTGATTTTTTTTCTTTTTTGGCTAAGTGTACAATGACAAATGTACCAATTTTAGGCTCCAAAAGAAAACCTCCACCTCAGTAAGCACCAGTCTGACTTATCATTGAGGGCTGGTAAATCAGAGTTAAGAAAGACAAGGCGACTGCCCGGTCAGATCTGGTCAGCCCAACAAATATTTACTGAGCATCTTCTACGTGTCAGGTGTGGTGCTGGGTGCCAGAGAGAACAAGACAGATAAAGCAGAGCCCTGTCCTTGAATGGTGCATAGCCTGGTGAGGCTGGCAGAAGGATGAAGACATTTCCTTAAATATCACTGAGGAATGTACAGGTGCCTTGGGGCCCCAGAGAAGGAACACCTCACCCCACTTTGAAGAGATGGCATCATGGGCTGGAGCTGCAGGGTAAATAGAAGATACTCAGGCAAAAAAAAAAAAAAAAAAAAAAAAAGGCAGCTGATGAGAGGGCAGTCCAGCTTAGCAAGAGGCCAAGAGACTTGAAATGACAAAAGTATGTGCAGAGAACACACCCTAAATCATTTAAAGCCTCCAGGGCGCTAAGTGTTAGTCGAGAGCAGCAGGAGCTGAAGCTGAGAAGGTAGGTGGGCAGGCAGGAAAGACCTCTGTGCTCATAAGGAGCTTACACTTACCCTGGAAGTGACAGGGAAAGGGGGACCTGGGAGGCCAGACTTGCATTTTAAATAGGGCCCCTCTGGCAGTGGTGAAGAGGATAGACAGGAAGAGGTTAAGACCTGAGGCGAGGGACCAGAGGGTTGTCTAGTGGGACAGTACCAGCAAGAGATGATGAGGACCAGAGCCAGAGCACTGTTCGTGGGGCTGGCAAGCAGGAAATGGATTCAGGAAATATTGAGGGCAAAAAACAAAAACAAAAACTAAAACAAAAAACAGGATGCTGTTAATTAGGCATGAGATGAGCAAAGAGGGGACAAGGTATCTCAGGGGACTGGAGCAATTAATTAAGAGAGGGGGCTCGAGAAGGAGGAGCAGGGCTTGGGGAAATTTGAGGAGGTCGCTTTGGAAAAAATCAATCATAAGGAGTCTGGGACTTGCCAGGTGGAGAAACCTAAAGCTCAAAGCTGCCAAGAGATGAGGAGGAGGTAACAAGTCGCAGGAATTAGGGTCCAGGTTGCATAGAAATATCCCAGGTAAAGGGCTGAGAAGGGCCGTGGTGGAGGCAGGAAAGAGTGTGGTTTGCCCAGGAACCTTGTTCGAGTAACGTGGCCTAAAATGTGCGTTTAAAAACGTGGTACCAAACAGCCTGTTCTACTTTTTGGGTGAAAGCCAGGAAATTGCATTCTAAGCAGAGAAATCTTGGTGCCTGACGTCAGTCCAACCTTGTGGCTCCTTTCCACCCCCCAGCTGCTCTTCTCCCACTCCCTGATTGCCCTGCAGATGGTACTACACGGCAGGTGAGTGGTGTTGCTCTTTAGGAAGTACCTCCCATGTGGAAGGCTCTTAGCTGGGCTCTAAAGAGACCAGAATGAAAACGTATGGTCCTGCCCTGGAGAAGTTTATGGTGTGGTCAAGCTTCTCCTCCCGGTTGTTTGCTACTTTAACCCCTGGTTTGCCTATTCACTGCAGCCAGGCTAGACCTAAGTCTTTTATTTTCCTAACCCCTACAAACAAGTCATAATTTCTGCTTAGCCTGCTAGAATCAAGATGCCCCCTCTTTTGGCTTTTTTACTCGAACATGTTTCACGCTTTATTATTGTGACCTGGCAGTTTCTTCAGGCCTTACAGAAGGGCCAGTTGAGAAGTCTCTGGGAGGGGACAGTGAGCTGCAAGACACCTGCCACTTAATGGCAGAACAAAGAGCCCTCTCTTTAGCCTCTCCGTACCTTTGCCTCCAAGCCAAGTTTCCATGGTCCCTTCCTCTTTACTCCCCAACCCTGTAAGGTCACCCTTCCAACCCCTTAAATGGAAAGAAACTATAAACTTCTAAGTACAGCTTCAACTCGGACATCATTAGAAGCCGTGGTCATCCCAGAAGTAGAACTCTCTGCTTTCACTACTGTTCATTCTTTCATTCATTCAGTCATTCATCCATTCGATCAATATACATTGAGAGCCTACTATGCATCAACACGTGGTTATAACACAGGGATGATGGCAATGGACACAACTGACAATTGCAGAGTTTATGTTCAGGTAAACCGTAGCTAACAGCAAGAATGGACTAGCATGAGTAGATACACATATCCTGGGACCCAAGTAGACAAAGAGCTCACCAGCCACACTCCCTTACCATCATCCTTTCTAGGTGCCATGACCCTCACTGTCCTCTCTGCCTCCCTTCAGATGGGCTGCAGCCACACCTTCATGACCTTTGCTTTGCCTGCTTTTGCTGTTGGGAAGCAAATAGGAGGCCTATTTGGGAGAGCAGAGGGTCTAATTACGGTAACTTACTCCATAAACATTGGCAGTAGTACAAAGTTCTCATTATAAAAATCAGGCTCAACTTACACGTCATGTTGGCATATGTGCCACAGGGTACCCCAACTCTGCAACTGCTTGAAGAGGTGCCAGATAAAGAATAGACTCTGCCTCTCAAGACAAAGGGACAAGTGTGGCAAGCCCAGCGGTGGATAAAGAAGGGCCAGCCTCAACCACAGGAAGTGCCATATAACAAAGACAGTATGTGAGGGATCAGACTGCTGATCCCATTTCTTTCCTCCCCTGTAATAAAGGTATACATTCACACCTTGCCGTGAGCTCAGTATACGTCCCTCCCCCTGGACTTTGGCTTGACTGCCTTTGGTGCACCTTCCTCCGACCAGTGGGATGTCAGTGGATATGACTCTAGCAGAGACTGAAACGTGCTTGCAGAGTCTGACTTGGAGTTGTATCTTCTCCCAAAGCCATGAGGAGATGCTCCGACTTGATGCTGCCCCGTCACCCTGGGCACTAGTGTGAGATGCATGGGATAGAGCTAGATGTGCCCTGCGGCCTGAGTCAGGATCAGCCAGACCCTCAAATGGCACATAGACCCATGATAAGTATGTGTTGTTGAAGCCACTAAGATGTCGAGGTTGTTTTTAATGCAGCCCTATTGTGGCATTAGCTTGGTGATACACACTGCTTCAAGACACATTCACACCAAAGGATTCCTGTGAGTATCCCGTGCATATCCCAGCTGGTTGCATACAGTGGTGGCAAAGGGACCACCTCCACATTGTTGTTGGCATGGCCACCTCTCCCTGCCTGAGAGTCCCCCACACAAAACATGCCAGAGCCCAGGGTCCTCCAGCCCTCTCACCCATCACAGCCTTCATTCAGGTTTAATGAACTGCTCTTCTATTTGTCTAATGTCACTGTTTTCCCCAACTCGGCTATACAGTACCTGGACTGTCTAGGAAACCCATTACCTCTATTAGTCTGCCAATAGCAAATCAGTAGAATTGCTTGTTCCTTAATTGATAGAATACACTCCCCTCCTCCTGATAGATTACCCTGGGCTAACAGCTCCAAGACCCATTCCCCAGTGTCCGACTACCATCCAATCCAGAGCAATTGGTTTATACTTTCAGTAATAAATCCTAACCTATCAATATATAATAGCTCCTCATAATCAACATCCATAGATTCTGTCTGGGTTCAGAAGCAACCACTAGCCATTTTTTACATGCCTATAATTAGCAGCGGCCAGAGGATGCTTGTGCATCTTAGCACAATGCTCCTTCCTCGTCCAATAACGATAACACATTTTACATAAATTCAAGCTGATTTAATTCCCTTGTCGGAGTATGAAGATAGAAATACATTTATGCATGTGTAATGTTCTGTAAATTAAAATAGTTCAGTTGACCTGAGTGCTGCGGTGAATCCAACTCTACCTCTCCAAGAGGCTGACTCTGGGCTGGGGCAGGGGAAATGTCTCATACGACTCGGCAAAGCTGGCCAGCTGGAAGAGATAACACACATCATTTATTAAATGTCCATGGATTTAAGTGAGTTTTGCAAGCTTATGAAGATCTCCTCTCCATCTAAGAGCATTCAGTCTTAGACCAAAGTGCACAGTCCACTGACGTTTAACCCCGAAAGGGTACTGACATAGGAGATAACATTTGGGGAAAGAAAACGAGCTTAGGAGAAGTGGGACATGGTGGAGGGCTGGGGGGGCAAGGGGAGGTGGGATGGGTACAACAGAGCTCAGAGCACATCCCTCGAACACCCCTTGGAAGCAAGTTTGCCAGCCAGGAGGATGAGCCTGGCTCCCTGCTTCTTATAAATTAAATGCCACGACAGATAGCCAGTGAGAGGAAAGAAAGAAAAAGTGCCCTAAACAAGGTAATGAAACTATAAACTTAATGAGGGCCAGTTTACCACTTTGCAGTCTCTCTCCTTTATAACATGTCCTTCTGAGCTGGCCTGTCAGGATAATGTAATTGAGAACTTGCTATAAAACATATGTTTAATGGAGCCGGGGGCCAAGAAAAACACTGTGTAATTGTAATAAGCAGCCTAGTAAGTAAAATGATATCTTTTAAAGGTTAAAATAGAGTTTCTTTCAGAACTGGGCCAGTCTGCTTCTTCAAATATTGCTCTGCTAATGATTTCTTCACTTCACTTACAAAATGCATCTCTGAGGAGATTTGTTACAAATGTGATCCCTGCCTGGGAAGTAAACTGCTCACCATACAGAAGGCTTGGGCATTTATTCTCCAGTTTTATATAACTTAGAGAATGATGTTAAAATTGGCAAATACATCTGAGGCACACCAGGCCACAGGATTTTTTTTTAATCCACTCATTGTCCAATGCAGTTCAACTTGAAAGAGATACAACAGAGAAAAGATTGATCCTTTGTGGCCTATTCTCTTTCCAGAAGGTAAAAGCAATTCCCATCAACAGAGCCCAGTGCTCCATGGGGTCATCTCCATTCTGCTCTGGGGAATTTGTTGCTCATCAGGGCATGAATATTTTTAAAAATAAGAAAGAAAGGGGAAAAACGAAAACCGATTCTGAGAGCTGGAAGACCTCACCTGTTAAAGGCCCATGCCTGGTCTACACGTGGTACTTGCTAATCATCGAAGATCCTTGGTTGGGGAACTAATAGATGAGCCTCCTCAAGAGTACCCTTTTCGATTTGTGTTTCTTTGGCTTTCAAAGCGGATATTTAAAAATATATATATGCAAATCCACCCAATTATAGTGGTTATTGTTATGTTGACGAAAAGGGATGAGGAGTTAGAAGGGAACTCCACAACGGGTTCATATCTAATCTCTGGAGCTCAGTTTAAGCACCTGTTAGAAAGAGGGCTCCTATGAATGGTACAGCAGGAAGCGTTGACCTAACAAATCTCTATCTCACATCCAGTTTTAACTAGCCATGATTGAGATTAATATCAAGATTATATATGCCAGAGAGATTGTTGACTGGGCCCTCAATATCTGCTCTCCCTCATCTATAATATTAAAAAGTCCTGAGCTTCTCACCAAGTGGCCCAAAATAAAGACTACATTTCCCAGTCTTCTTTGCAGTTAAGTGGGGCCATGTGACTCAGTTCTGGCCAATGAGATTTAGGCAGAGAATGTCCTAAGTCAGCTTCTAGGAAGATTCCTTAAGGGACAGTTTGCATATGTCCTTTCCCACTTCATCTATTATGCTGCCTGCAAAATGGATACAATGGCTGGAAATCCTGCTACTATTTTAGACCAAAGGATGAAGGCTAACCTAGGGATACTGGATCAGAAATCTAAAAGGGGACTACACTTTTTTTCATCTAGCCAAATCCCCTTTCAGCCCTGGATTGCCTACCTCCTCACTCTTATGCATAAGGGAAATCAACAATCTCATTTAAATCACTGTTATTTGGGGCACAATTACTTGCAGATGACCTATGCATTGTAGTCAACATGTAATTATATAAGAAAAGTATTCATTCCACAAATACGGACAACACATATGTATTGTAAGCATTCAACAGCATGATCTTTTGAAAACGTAAAAGTTATGTCACTCCCTAACAGCCCCCAACAGTTTGCATTACATATAGAAAGAAATCCAAAGTTGTTCTATTCCCCACAAGGCCTATGAAATCATATTTGACCACATCTTGCACCTTTGCCCACCATGGCTCAGTGTTCCCTAACCACCCAAGTTTTTTCTTCCCACTTCTGGAAGCTGTCATTCTCATTCTGGTCTTGGAGATTTTACAGTTACTATTTCCTCTTCCTGAAACACTCTTGTCTAGCTCATTGCATGGCTGATTTGTTCCAATATTCAAGTTTCTATCCAATTATCACCCACCCCTGAGGTCTTCCTGACCACCTGTCTAAAGTGACTTCACACAACACACAGGTACGTGCCCATGAACACAGCCCCTATGCAGAGTAACTGCCTACTCCATGATTGTATTTTATCTATTTCAAAACACTAAGATGCTCTCATTCCTTTATTGAGCACTTGTCGAAGTTGAGTATAAAACCCATGAAAAAAGACCCACATTGTTCTTCACCATATCTGAGAGCCTGGAACAGTGTCTGGCACTCAGTAATCAATTCAGTAAATATTGACTAAATGAACAGGTGATCCAGAGTGCTGTGCCTGGGATGGAGAAAAATGGGTGGTAAGAAAGAAGTAAGAAATAGTGTCTTTCTGTTCCAAACAAGAGTGCAGATGTGGTTACGTAGGCCCACAAACACTTGGATACACATTGCTCTGGAATTCAAAATTTTTCAAATTTTAGAAATGTAATTTAGTATATATATACCATGAAATATACCATGAAACATCCAGGGTAGAGTTTGGGACAGCACCTCATAATCAAGTATGTTAATATTTTAGTAGAAAATATAGAATACTCACCCTAAGTGGAACAAACATTGAAAAAAGCCTTTTGCTAGCTCAGGGAGGGTTTGATCATCAAATGCAGGTCAGACCTTGTGTTGCCAAAGACTATGGAAAAAAATATTTGAATTTGTGGGGCCTCTTGAAATTCAGGATTGCAAAGAAAGGACTATGCATCTGTACTGAAAAATATCATTAGAGACACTTCTAGAAGATCCTTATTAATTACCACTAAGGCCTGGGCATAAATATTATAGATTCATAGCTATCTTTCATTCTTCTTAATCAGTCCAGCTTAAAAACTTCTCTTCAAACAATGCGTTTTACTATGCCCCAAGATTACAAAAATATTTAGGAGAGTTTGTATAACTGGTGATTTAGTTGTTATGCACCCAAAATGCTTGGGAATGAGGGTAAACAAGTAGATAAGACAGTAACAGCCAACATTTGTTGAGCATTCATACACTAACACTATTCCAAGCACCATACATATATTCATTCATTCAATCTTCACAATAACACTATTCGTAGGCACTATTATTTTCTTCACTTAACAAATGAGGACCCTGAAGCCAGAGCGCTTAAATAGCTTATCCAAGTCAAAGAGCTAATAAGAGGCAGGGCCAGAACACAACCCCCAGAAATCTGGTGCCTGAGCCTGTGCACTTGAGGACCTCCCCAGTTTTTGCTGAGTGCTCTTGTTCAGGAATTATGAATAGACCACTAAAGGTGAATGTATAATTCCAGTTACTTCTCCTCCACTCCCCACCATAAATACCCCCCTTTTCCACCTTGAATCCTAGCCAAACATGTAACAGAAAAGCACAAAATTGGGCATCATCAAATTGAAGATGACTAAATGGGAAAATGAAGGGATGAGTAATCAGACAGGGAAGGGACAAAGAAAGGGTAAAAAAAAAAAAATGATCTTACTCTAAAGGTAAAACAGAAGGGGTCCCCAGACAGGTCAAGTAGGGCCAAGAGAAATGACACCAAAAGTAGGAAGGGCATCCGTCTAAGGAGGACAAAGTGTAAAGCTTCCAGAAGGCTTTCTCTGGCAGCCTGAAACCTAAAGACCAAGAGATGAGCATATTCTGAGGAATTTACTCCACATTGGGAGGCCAGCAGCCCCCTTGGCAACCTAGCCTGAGTTGCATGCTATTCTTGCTGGCTGATCATGGCCAACAGCTTAGCAGACCTACTGTCTTCCATCTCTCAATTGTATTATTCTTCCCCTATTTAAGGAGAGTAACTGCTCAGCCTCACAATATGTGTGTAACACTGAACCAACATTTATAAAATATTTCCTGTGCTGTGTTAACACTGAAGATACAATGAAGAATAAGATAGCCCTCACCCTACAAGATCTCACAATCTCCCATGGAGGACAAGCCTAAATATACATAATACAAAAAGGTGCTATCTTCCATTCATTCAACAAACACAGGCATGCCTCATTTCACTGCACTTCACTTTATCACGCCCCACAGATTTTGCATTTTTAAAAAATTAAATGTTGGTGGCAATCCTGTGTTGAGCAAGTCTATCGGTGTCATTTTTTCCAACAGCATTTCCTCACTTTGTGTCAGTCACATTTTAATCATTCTCATAATATTTCAAATTTTCCATTATTATTATACTTGAATTACTGCAATCTCATGATGAAATGTTAACAGATGAGGAGTTGCTTCTTATGGATGAGCAAAGAAAGTGATTCCTTGAGATGAAATCTTCTCCCGATGAAGATGCTGTTGAAGACTGTTGAAATGACAACAGAGGGTTTAGAATATTCCATAAACTTAGCAGCAGCAGTATTTGAGAAAAATGACCCTGAATTTGACATTTCTGGTGGGGGGGAGGGTCCCTGGATGGCTCAGTGGATTGAACGTCTCCCTTCAGCTCAGGCCATGATTTCTGGTTCCTGGGATCGAAGCCCATGCTCCCTACTCAGCAGGGTCCTTCTGTTCCTCCTCCCCACTTGTACTCTCTCTGTATCTTTAATTTCTGGTAGTGATAAAATGCTATCAAGCAGCATCACAGGCTATAGAGAAATCACTTATGAAAGGAAGAGTCCATCCATGCGGCAAACTTCACTATTGTCTTATTTGAAGACCCAGTTGTCCCAGTCACCCCAGCAATCAGCAACCACCACCCTGATTAGTTAGCAGCTATCAACATCCAGGCATGACCCTTGACTAGCAAAAAGATTACAATTCACTGAAATCCCAGATGATGGTTAGTATTTAAAGTATTTTTTAGGGGCGCCTGGGTGGCTCTGTTGGTTAAGCGACTGCCTTCGGCTCAGGTCATGATCCCAGGGACCCGGGATCGAGCCCCATATCGGGCTCCCTGCTTGGGCGGGAAGCCTGCTTCTCCCTCTCTCATTCCCCCTGCTTGTGTTCCCTCTCTGGCTGTGTTTCTCTCTGTCAAATAAATAAGATCTTTAAAAATAAATAAATAAAGTATTTTTTAATTAAGGCAGATACACGGGATTTTTTTAGACACACTTAATATATTATAAATGTAAAACTTACATGCCCTGGAATACAAAAAATTTCATTTGACTGGCTTTATTGAGCTATTCACATTATTGCCATGGTCTGGAACCAAACCTGCAACATCTCCAAGGTATAACTGTGTTTACAGACCATCTACTATCTGTCGTCAAGCATTAGGCGTAGAGTGGAACAAAGAGCTGCAAAGTCCCATGAGTGCAAAGAGCCAGGCAGAAGTGCACTCACCTGGCCAAAGGACCTGGATATGTCAATATAAGGAGTTGGGTTTGAGAAGCAGGGAGCTGTGGCAATCTGGAGAGGCATAATCTTATTAAGAGGTCAGATGTTACTAAGCTCCATCTAATTGCTCCATCCAGCAATGCAGATCCAGTGTCACCAACTCTTCTGGTTTGGGGAAGAATCCAAAAATTAAGAGCTCTTCTGTGAAATCTTCCCATATTTATATGTTACAGGTAATTTATAACATTTTCAACATTTTCAACATTTTCCACAGTCTCACACAGCAGGTCTGCAGACCACCATGTTGTCACCTTCTGAAAACATTCATAACACACATCTTAGTAGGTAGGGCGACACTGCTGCCCACTGCAAACCCTCCTCCCCCGCCACGCCCCCACCCGCGTCCTCTGGCAAGTGCACTCTCCTACCATTCTCCCCACCCCCGCCCCCAGCCATTCTGGTCCAACTTTCCCCGCTCCCGTCCTCCCCTCTGTTCCACCCACTGATATGACTAGCCAGGCTGTTCCCTGCCAGAGAACGTGGGCCAATGGCACCTATACATCCTTCCTGCCTTTCATTGTGGCAGCCTCATCTGTTACTCTTTTCCCGCTCAGACAACGGAAGTAAAGAACTAATTTTTCAGAACTCAACCCAGCTGGTTAGGTGGACATGAAACCACGGATTCGTCCTTCATAAGAGGGGCTCTTGGCTCTCTGTATGTGTTCATATCTCCCCACCAGCAACTTTATTACCCTGTGTAGCCAGGTCTATTCTTCTTCCCAAAATTTATGGATATTTTTAGTTTTTAACTGTTTTCTTCCATAGGTCTGATCTCTTAGTCCTTTGAAGTTAGGAAACCCTGAACCAGACTTCTTTCTAGGACTGGAATATATTACAAGCTACAAGGTCAGTGATCATTGTAAGCAGTAACAAAACATATATATTATAAATTATATATATACATGTATGTGCCCGTGTGTGTGCACACATATGTACTTGTGCATATATACATAGAGAATCTAATAAGCATTATTTCTAAAAAGATCTGTTGAAGAAAGTAACTTCCACATCAAAATCTCAAAAGATGTTTTCATTTTTTAGAAAAACTTAAGCCTTTGTTGCAAAGATATAAAACATCATAAAAACGATTGCAGGTGACTAGCCAGTCTTTTGTTATATCTCTAAACATAAGACAAACAATAATGTGGTTTTTTTCTTTTAAGAAAAAAAAAGAACTCAATATTAGTCACAGTAAGCCTCAACATATGGGAATAGGTGCAGGGCGGGGAAGGGGGAGGGGAAACCCACACTTCATAGTTTTTCGAACCTTTAAAACTGAAAAAATATGTATCCCTGCTTTCTGTATATGCACATAATGTAAAATTTCATCAACCACAATATTTTAAAAGACAGAAATCATGAGATATATCACATCTAAATGGAAATATCATCTAAGGAAGGCACCATTTATCAACATCACTTTGAAATGCAGTGGAGGATGTGATGGCATTATGTAGATCTCAAATATCTATGGGTGAATGAAATTGGGTAACCTTAGCAACCCCAGGTACATCCATGGAGCTATAAATCAAATGTCAGCACTCTGAGCTATGCACAAAATAAAGAAATAATTCTTTGAAATATTCATAACGCTATGCACTGTATTATTTTGTAAGTCTGTCCCCATTATGCATTTTTGAATCTAACTTTAAAAAAATAGACATTACATTTGCATAACGCCGCACCCCGCCCACCCTCCCACTCACCCACCAACCGACATCCTCGGGAGCTTCTAGAAACAGGCAGACCTGTACTATACACTAATGGCCACAGCAGAACTCTGGTTCTTGTGTGTGAGAAGGAAAGGGAATTTTATACGCAGACAGCTAGTGTGACAGCAACCCAAATGGTTTCATATTGATTATTCCATTAAAAAAATAGCAACTAAATAAGACATGAGAATTTTGGTAAAAGTGTCATGATATAGGTACATTTTCTGTATGTGCAAAAGTAATATATTCAATACTTCACCCTCTGAAACTGGAAGAGATTTGCTTTAAAAGAAACAAATTCTTGCTGGCAAGAAAATTTACTAGTCTTCTAATCGATGGTAGCTTGTCAATAGGGAATTGTAACAAGCATCCCAAAATAAAGCCCTTTATTTCATTTACACTTAAGATTTTTCTTTGATAATACAGTTTATTTGGAAGAGTATGTTTTTTATATGAATACCTAGCACCTCATTTTAAAAATTCTTCCCCTGCCTGTTCCTGGAACTGACACTGCGGAGCCTGAATATCATAACACCTGTGATGGATTCCAAGGGCCATCAGGCATTAACAGCTGTGACATAGGGCTCAGTGTAATTCTAAATCACACACATGCAAATGTGCTGATCCCACATAAAGACCGAAATCCTCAGGTTGACTAATTGTATTGCTGTAAAATTTTTATAAGCCCATTCAGCTTAAAATATCCAACACAGCTAACCAATTGAGTCATCTTGCCACATATAAGTGGCCGCTATAAGAAACAACAAGCTTTTCATATATAGTTAGATAAATGTCATTTTACAAATGAGTCCTCTTGACTTTAAATATGTGGAAAGTGGCACCAAATGGACAAGGGGTTTCAACCAAGAATTAAACAAGTCATTCGAAGGGAAATCATCCATTTATCCCCAATCTATTTTTTTTTCCAAGTTACTACTCTCTTCAAGCTGTATTAATTGTTCTGGACCTATAGCACATGCTTCAATGAAAATAAATTACTTTATTTCTATTACACCACTAATGGCTGTGTGACTTAATTTCATTAGCTTGAACCTGTTGAGAGTATTCAGATTTCCATAGCAGGACGCACTTAAAATGAAAAGATTCTTTCGATTCTCAATTAACGGAATCGTTCTCTTTCAACTGAAATGAATGTTATTGAAACCAATTAGCATAGACTGGAAAATCTCTCGCTAATGAGGGGAGTGTGGGTGAGTAAACAGCAATGAAAAGATGAAATTAGAGGAGAGCCTCTTCTCGTTGGCCTGAATAATTACATGCTTAGTTGCCTAATTGTCTGGTGAAAAGCTCCGTGGTGATGGTAACAGATTGCCATGTTCATTAGGCGGCAAAAGGCCACCTGCTGCTAAGCTTCATTTTCCTGCGGTCGATATACACGTGTTTATCCCTGGGGATTGATATTTGGACACAACACTAGCTGGGAAAAGCAAATGAGCTTGCCAATATGCTGCAATATTGTGTCCTTTATGCCAAGACACAGAAGCTTAATATGTCAAATAGAATGAATAAAACCAACAGTGATAACAAAGTTTATAAGGAAACTGACCTTAGAACAGGCCTAGTGTAAGACTCTAAACTGTGTCAAGTTCAACCTTTCAATACAGATGTTCCTTTCTGGCCCAAACAGCTCCAAATTATATAGTACAAAAGATAAATTACAATGGTTAGGGCCTCGGCAATATTTTAGACAATGGTGTAATGAAAACATGCGATGCAACTGTTAAAATTGAAAACAAATGTACAGTCCTAAAGGCGAGACGAGTGTTGCGAGAGAAACGGCGCTGTTCCTATTGCCTTCCTGTAGACCGAAGATCAAAGCGAGGCCCTTTTGTTCGCCATCTACCCTCCTTTAAATCCCCTTCATTTCTCCAGATTGTCCATCTACGTTGTTTGCACGTGTCCTCCGGCCAGCCGGTATTTTATATTGCACACGCCTGCCTTCCCTCCAGCATCCTACCAGCTCTGATTGTCCACAATTTTAGGAATCAGGGAAAGCAGAGGCTGTTTTTAAATATCAAGCTTCTTTTGTAGGCATTATCATTTTCACCCGTGGTAATGTTGCAAGCACTTTCAAGATTCTAAATAATGCACTTGATAAAATGGACATTTTCTTAAAAATGAGTTCAGGGAAATTGGTCAGGAACCTCTCCATGCTCACATAACAGCACTCCCTGTCAGATGAAGTAGAATAATTGAGCAATAAAGCACCTAGATGTCTTGGAGTTCAGAAATGCAAATTTTCAGCCCTCAGACTGGATGGGGCCTACAGACATGTTTACCTTCGACTGTTTTTAAAAACTGTTTACATTACTTGCTAACATTTTAAAATCAAGAGATTTAACATAAACAGCTATATATCTGGTTTCTCTTAAAAAATCAAGGACCTGGAAAGCCTGGCCCCCATCCCAGTGTGGCAAAAATCAATTGGACATTCCTCGTCATGAGATTTCAGTTTGCCACAGTCCCCACCACTCCCTATACCTCCCCCAAATACCAAGGCAGAGCACAGTAGCTGTTTATTATCATTATTATACTATTGTTCCTCTTAAAAAATGCCATAGTTCCCAGTACCCATACCTTTCTCAGATGTGGGACATATAGGTCAAGCACTAATCTTCTGAGAGGTATTCTCCATAGATCTGGCTTTCTTCACTTATTGCTGTTACCCACTTTGTTAGAGTATAACTTTAGGATTCAGTCCGTGATCCTAAAAAAAAAAGAAATTGAGGCTCTGAAAGGGAAGGTGAGTTCTCCAGTTTTACTCAACAGAACTGAGACGAAAAATCAGAGCCTCCAACAATGATTTTCCCTCTATACAATGCTATCCCTGTCCTCCAAGAATATGGCATCTGATAGCACCTGGCTGACTCAGTTGGTAGAGCATTTTAGTCTTGATTTCAGGGTTGTAAGTTTGAATCCCATGTTGGGTATAGATATTACTTAAAAATAAAATCTCAAAAAAAAAACACAGCATCCTGAGAATTAAAAGGCATGAATCCTACTCTTGAGGAACCCATCAAGATGCACACATTGAAAAATAATAACAAACACAAGATACTCTGTCAGTGGATAGAGTGCTGTAAGGACGTGGACACCATAGGCACCGCGGGAGGGGAAGGGGGAGGGGAGCTCCATGTGAGGTGGAGGCTCCTCCTCCCCTCTTCTGACTTGAGAGTGGAAGGAAAATTGAAACTTCAGTGTGGATTGATTTGTCAGTCATGTCCTTGGAAGCAACAGCCTCTCGGACTTGCCGGGCCCAACCATACCGTCCAACTCAAGAAAAGAGGGCATCTGGGAGCCAGGCCTAAGAAAACATTCGTTTGGTAAAACCGACCACTGTTGGGGTCCAACATGAAGCCTGGCTCTCAGACGAAGAACACAGAAACCTGAGCAGAGACAAAAGCCCATGTTCCATAGCCCTCAGGATCCCAAATTTAAAAATCTCTTTGGATCCTTCAATCGACACTTGCTTTGCAATTCCAAATGTTGATGCATGCGAGCCCGTGTTGCTGAAAGAAGACCAAGGCCCCCGCCTAGAAACTAAAGCCGTGTTTGGGTCAGCACCAGGGACGCCCAGCCTCGGGGTGCTGTCACTCTATGTTGCCCCAAATTAGGTCAAGCGGTACTGAAAATCTTAGTAATAACTTTTCCCTTCTAAAAACTATTTAAACACATTATTTTGCTTTGGGGTCCCAGGTTTCTTATTTATACTTGGGATCTGGGAGTTTTTTAAACAAAGGTAAATCATACTATATAAAATGTTAAAAGAGCTATGATCTATAATTTCACTATTTATTCCACAAGTAATACATGTGTATTTTTGAAAATTAGTGAATGCAGATAAACAAAACGATTTTTAATCACTTATCATTACCATCCAGAAATAAAGATTTCGATATACGATGTTTCAGACTTTTACTGTGTGTTCATGTATGTTTATTCACCTTTAGATTTTATTTGTTTCCTTTCCAATTTTTTTTATTTTCTGAATGAAAGAATAATACAACTCTACTTGTGTGTAGAAATTTTGGAAAATAGAGAAAGAACTTTTAAGTCACCTCTAATCCTACTACCTTACTATAAACCCTTTTAGTATTTTGGGGTACTACATCTAACTTACTAAATCTTACAATTATATATATATATTTTTTAAGATTTTATTGATCCATTTGTCAGAAAGAGAGAGTACACAAGCAGGGGGAACAGCAGAGAGAAGGAGGAGCAGGCTGAGCAAGCAGATGAATGTGAGAATCCATCCCAGGACCCTGAGATCATTACCTAAGCTGAAGACAGACACTTAACTGATGGAGCCACACAGGCATTCCACAATTATGTATTTTTAATTTTATTTTAATATCAGAAAACACAAAAATGTAAAAATTTATCCCTAATATAATCCTACTTCCATCAATAGCATCTATCAAAATATAGATGATTACCCTTCCCAACTTCTTCCCCAGTTTATACAAATATTTTTTACAAACAACAAATGGGATCATACTTTATATACTTGATTGTCATTTGCTTTGGTCAGGGGGCAGAGAGCAAAATAATAGATAGTGACTCTCTGGGTTGCATGGCGCACTGCGTGTTACCCGTAAACAATGAATCATGGAACACTACATCAAAAACTAATGATGTACTGTATGGTGACTAGCATAACATAATAACAAATAATAACAAAAAAATAAAGCAAACTTAAAAAAAAAAATAGTGACTCATTAGCATGTTAGCATTCTTAAATGCCCACAGAGTGGTCCATCGCAGAACTGACAAATCCCCTATTGCTGAACATCTAAGCCAAATTTTTCAGTGTTATTTTAAAAATAGAATATAAACATCTTCATACATATATTGCACACATATCCAATCACTTTCTTTAGGATACATTTCTAAAAATAGATTTGTCAAGTCCAAAGACATGTCCTCCAATTATCAGCATCAGGCAATGCCTTTTTCCCCATGACCCAGCTGAAGTGGCTGTTGTCAATTCCACAGAGGAACATGGTTTGTTTTGCTTTTAATTTGTGTTTCTTTGACTACAACTAATATTAAACAATTTTAATTTGTTTATAGGCCACTTATATTGCTTTACTGAATCACCTGTTTAAGTCCCAAACACATTTTTCTGTGAAAGATAATAATTTTGTTATTTATTTGAAAGAGCTCCTTATCTTTACCTTCTGTCATAGGCAGCAACACTTCTTCCAACTTATCATTTGTATGTTACTTTGGTTTATACTCATTTTGCTGATCTGCAGTTTTAATTGCAGACACATGGTTTGTACCATCAGTCATGCTTTGAAAGTCCTTCCCTGCCCTGAGATTTCATTGTCTTCTTCCACAGTTTCTTATAAACATCTTTATCATTTTACTTTTTATTGTTAAATCTATAATCCACATGGAATTTATTTATATAAAATACAGCTTTATTATTTATATTAAGGCATACAGCTTTCCTTTTCCTAAATAGTAAGTCAGTTTTCCCAACACCATTTATTTAATAATATATCCTTCTTCTATTGACTTGAGATTAACATCAACATTGTATTATTACATATACCTAATCCCATTTTCTGTTTACTATTGGGCCAATGCCATTCAGTTTTAATTTACTGAGCCATTATAATTTATAGTGATGCCCAGTTAGACACACTGTTTCCAATCACAGCGATTCTTTTCTTAAAATTTTCCCTATTTGGGGATGTTCGCCCTTTTTGCGGGGGGATGTTCACTCTTCTGGATGAAATTTAGAACAACTTTTCAGTATCTGCCTGAAAAGGAGAATGACGTACTTAGTTCTTGATATAAACTACATGTACATTAAGTGTATGGATTAATTTGGGAATACAAATTCATGTTTTAAATAAAAACATTACAACAATTTCAAAACAAACTTTTTCAAAAGACGTCCTCTGCTGGCTTAAAATTATGTAAACAGAATTTATGTGCTCAGTGACCACACTTCATTGATTTGACAAGGCTGATTCCTACATAAGCATGAGCTATTTCTCTAACATATTGGGTATATTCTTCCATGACAGCATATTTTCTCCATTCTTTTAATTAAACAGACGATTCAAAAGGCAAAAGAATTTCTCAGCAATAGAAGATTCATCCTCAATTCTTGGCGTATCTTTTCTTTAAAAAAGAAAAACGAGCAATGGCAAAAAAGCAAGCTAAGAGTTTCCATCCTAAAACTCCCTGGAAAATGTGCCTGGGTGAGATGAGAGGAGGGAAAGGCGACCTGGGGGAGGAGACCCTGCCAGCACATTCCCTCAGCATTCCTTCAATGCTTTGGGAGGCACATTGGGGCCACAGAGAGCACCCCATCTTAAGGACTCTCTGAGCAGGGCTTGCAACCACTTGGACCTACCGATGATGAATCCTTTATTAGGGAAGGTCATCCCTGTTGTCTGAGGCGGCAGCTTACAGCCTGATGCACACAGAGGTAAGGGAAAAAGAAGACACGGGGCCATCCCATCAGTCTAATGGTCCCTGGTAATCAATGGTGTGGTAGGGTCACCACCAGGTCACCCTTATATTTGACTCCCTGGGCAAGTCCCTCCTTGACTCAGAGGTTAGCCTCGTCCTTATTTAATTGATGGGAGGCCATGGAGGGCAGAGGGTGTCCGTGGGGGCGTGGGAGTCAGCCAAGCCAGTTGGACTCCTGGCTGTCCTTCCTTCCCTTCTCCAACCTCCACACACTCATCAGTGCAAGGAGGATAATAACCCTACCTCATAGGACTACCGTAAGACTCAGTGAAAAACAATGGGTATGCAAAGTGCCTGGCACATAGTAAATACTCGAATGTTAGCTATCATTGTAATGATGGGAAGTAAGCCCTGTTTTTAATTATTGTCATGTGAAAAGTAAATCTCTGTTGCTCCTAAGTTTATTTCTTAAGGAATCCTAAAATCTCAGAATTGAAAGGAAATTCATTATTTGGTTTTTCTTTTATACTGCATCCTTGAAACTTTAAGGTAAAGCTATATGTTTCATAGAAAATAAACAAGCAGCCCTGATACAGGGAGCCGGAGAGAACCCCCACTCTGTGCTGTGTAAAAATCAGTCCCAGCCACTACACAAAAACCTTATATCCACTCTGAGGATTTTAACAAACTTCTCAGGCTCAAGGCTAGTTAGCTTTTTGTGAATCTACCTTCATATTACTGCCTTCAATATGTAAACCCCAACACATATAATATAGTAGAGAAGGAAGCCTGCTTTCGTTAGACTCATCTGCACGTGCCAAAGTGGCTTCAGAAAAAGGACAAGAGTGAGAGGAAAAATCACATTATGCTTGCCCGTCCAGCGGTTTAACCAGTTACGTAAATGGACATGAGGGGTATCACCCAGGTCGGGCTACCAGCTACATAATTTGTGGGCCACAGTGCAAAATTAAAATGCAGGACCCTTGTCAAAAAATAATTAAGAATTTCAAGATAACAATAGCAGAAAATTACACCAAGAGCAGGATCCTGGAAGCCAGCACCGGCCGTAACCCAACTGTGTGGACACTCACCGCCCAAGGGGCTGAAGTGACCCGGCTGTGCCAAAGATCTCCCCAGCCCAGCTGAAAGATGATTGCAACTGGAACACATCTCCCTATTTGTCAACTGCTAAAGCACTGATAATAAATGAGAAACATTGGCTTTGGCCAAATTGAAACTGGTTTTAGTTCAGAATTGAATCAAGCTAAGATGAACTCTAATTGATTAAGTCTCATCTTAATTTCTACCTAGAAGCTAACTCTGATGTCTCCAGTCTCAGAGTAAAATGATATATAGGTAAAGCAAATGCCAATTTACCTAGTTGGGGCAACATTGCAATAATGACACACAACTAAATATCACTCAACTTTGAAGGAATGCTATGGTTTAGCCAAACTGAATATCCAAAATACCTTATAAAGTCTTAAACCAAGGCCCAAGTGGCTTAAGGCCCAATTAGTAAATTGACTACATTAATTACCAAGTTCAGTTTTATTACGATTGGTGAGTAGGTGATTAGGCAGTTTACTACTTTCCTGATAGTCTAATCTGATTTATGCATGATGTGACTATTAATGTTTGCTTTGGGGAGACATGTGCTAAATGCAGTTCAGTGAAACTCCCCAGTCCACATTCAGGAAGACATTGAAAAATTCAATGCAAGTGAGCCGAATTCAAAACTTAATTAAAGTTATTCTGAGTAATAAAAGAAGTGACATGTACAAATGAGAGAGATATGCATTATAGTAGGTCTCAACTTATTCAAGGGCAGGCATTTTTACTTGATTTTGTTTAAAGAACTTCCCCTTCAGATAGGACTATTCTGAAAATGGAGAAATTCTAATTTATATCAAGATCAAGATAGAAAAAACAGGGATTTATTGACAGTTTCTTTCTACATGAAAGTTATCTGTTGAATGGCCAACAGTCATTATAATAAAGCAAACAGGATAAAGTTCCTCCTAAGAACAACAAAACAGGAAACACTTCAAATTTAAAAGTCCCATTTTATAGTTCAGCAACAAACTAAGGCACATATAAGTAATACATGTGAAAGGCCAAGGATTTAAGATCAGTATGTGAGGGGTGCCTAGTGGCTCAGTCAGTTAAGCATCTCCCTTCGGCTCAGGTCATGATCCTGTCCATATCTGGCTTCCTGCTCAGTGGGGAACTTGCTTCTCCCTCTCTCTGCTGCTTCTCCCTCTCTCTCTGCTGCTTCCCCTGTTTGTACACCCTGCCGGTCTCTCTGTTAAATAAATAAAATCTTTAAAATTAAAAAAAAATAGTATATAAAAAAAATTACATTCTTATTGCCCAGAAAAAGAAAAATCACTGTCCCTTTAAATAGATATCCAATCATTTGGACACGACAGTCCCCAAACCAATGTCAAGGCAACCGCCTACCTGTGCCTACATTCTCTCCCAAGGCCACTCAGCCAAACACAGTGGGAGAGAGAAAATAATCACTAGGTAAGTAATTACCAACTCTCCTCACATTCTTCTTGTAGCTTGAATTAGTTTCCTTTAAGAAACCTACTTTGAGAGAAAGGCTGCTTATTTAAGCAGGCTATATGTCCTTCTCCCTGCCCATTGTGTGTGTGAGTGTGTGTGTGTGTGTGCACGTGTGTATACACACATATACATAGATATACATATATCCTTAATGTGTATATATGCACATATTATTTTTTCTAAACCATTTCAGAATAAGTTGTATACATAATTCCTTTTTACTTGTTAAAACTTCAAGTGTATTTCCCATGAATAAGAATATTATTATATGTAACCACAGTATAGTTATCAAAATCAGGAAATTGAACATTAATACAATACTATATTATCATCGGGTCATATTCCAGGCTCACAAAATTCTCCAATAATGTCTTTTATATCGGTTTTCCTCTTTGGTTCAGGATCCAGTCCAGGATCACACTTTGCATTTAGTGCTCATGTCCCTTTAATCTCATTTAATTTAAATCAGTTGCTCAGCCTTTCCTTGTCTTTCCTGGTCTTGACACTTTTTTTTAAAGAACAGGCCAGTTATGTGTAGCATGCCCCTGACCTTGGATTTGTCTGTGTTTCCTCGTGATTAGATTAAATTCAGATTATGCATTTTGGGCAAAAATACCACAAAAGTGATACCGTGTCCTTCTCGAGGGATCAGATCAGGAGGCTCATACTGTTGGTTTGTCCCATCAGTGGTGATGCTCGCTTTGATCACTTGGTACAGGTGGCACCTGCCACTTTTTCTCCACTATAATGTCACCATTTTCTTTACATGATTAATGAATAATTTAGGAAGATACTTTGAAACTACCCTTTGAAACTTTGAAACCTGCTCCTCATCAAATTTGTAGCCACCACTTTTAGCATCTATTAAAGATTCTTTCCTGATTACAAAATGGTGATTTTTGTTAAGTTCAGCATCCTCTTTCTGTCTACATCTATTCATTCGATTGCTACTGTAAGGAAGAGCTTCCTCCTTCATTTGTCTGTTTATTATTATATGGACCGACAAGTTCCTATTTTATTCATGTGTTATGACCCATTAATATCTTTCTTATTTTGATGCAGAAATCCACAAACACTTTAAGGAAGAACCATTTCTCAAAGGTCAAGAAACTAAGACAATTTTCAATGGAAAAGAAATTACCAAGAGAGAAAAATATTTGTTTTTTTAAATACTTGCTTTTTATTTTTTGCCTTCCCAAAGGAGCCAGATGTCAATAGAGAAAAGTTAGCAGAAATGTTAAGAATTAAAAAAATCAAAACTCGTCATACAATTAAATTTTCATGAGAAAGGGGCAAGCCTTGAAACTATACTCAAGCACCCATTATTGCTCGTGCCTTCATAAAAACTTCCACTGCTTTTGCATTTCATATTTCTGGACTCCATTTCAAGGAGGCATAGAGTGTGAGCACCCTTTAATGAACCAGTCACTCTCCCACAGACCAGGTGCCATGTGTATTTACTGAATTGCTACTGGAGAGCACACGCTTACAATCACTGTTATTTTCTTTAATGTAATTTCATTTAATTTAGAAAGACATTTTGCTCAAGGTCATCAGTCTGAGAAAACATTTAAGACGCTGTCATTGTGCAACTTCCCTCTAATAAGACTAAACCCTGCTCATAAGAAAGAGCGTTTCATTTGGATCAGTGCTTCAGGCCTGTCTAAAGAAATACGACATTCACAAAGATCGCTGGGTATCTGCTCGGAGTTCTATAAATATCCAGTTGGCACACAAATACAATTGGCTTGATTTAATCCTTTAATCCTGAGGAATATGAATATCACAGAGTAAATAGTATGCATTAAATACAATGTCTGATAAGTCTACAATGTGTCAAGCCATGTTAAACTTTGAAGTAAGTAGATGGGGATGGGAAGGAACAGGGAAAAACTTCCAATGCCATTTCAGGCAAGAGAACTGAGTGCAATAGTTCATTTTCCAAATTATTTTTCTTTTCATGATCTCAGTATAGCTTAGGCTTCTATTTTTAATTTCTAAATCAGACTTCATTTTATGAATTTGCAACCCTTCCAAGTTATTGTATATTCAGCCCTTGAACTTAACAGAATGGTGTAACTAACTTTTCAAAGTAGAAAAAAAATTCACCACTCTCAATTAAATAGCTAGCATTTACCGAGCACTTGTATTCACTTGTCACTCTAAGAAGCATCTGCATTCATTAGTTCAATTAGTTCCTAAGACTACACAAGGAAGTGAATTCAGATAAGGACATTGGGGCTGCAAGAGGATAAGGAAACTGTCCAGTGTCCCACAGTTTAGTGTATCTCTTGGGCAAGTAATTGTGACTGAAGCTCCAGCATGTCTTTTTCCAGAGTCCTGACCAGTGTGTGCTGTATGTCCCTGTGAGGAGTGTGGAAAGAAAGGTTCTCCCTTTGATGTCGAAACCAGAAGCCTTTGATTCCAGCCTACTGTGTGATGTTTATAATGCAGGTTATATACCTGAGCCAAACTAAAGAAAAAACATACTCCTAGGGATGGAAATGTAAGCAAGGTAACTTCAATTGCTCAGGTTCCAAACTTCAGGTTTATTTGGGATTCATCTTTCTCCCTCTTTCCCTCTTCTTCACCATTTCCAATTAGTCACCAGATCTTACCAATTCTGCCTCCAAATTGTCCCTTAATTACATTCTCTCCCTTCTCCTGGCTCTCTTCCAGTAATGTCATGCACGATTCTCAACTCCCATCTGGGCTCCCCACCTTCATTCTCCTCCTACCATTCCGTCTCTATCCCCACAAAAGGGAGATCATCTCAGACAGCTTGGATTAAGGCATTCATCCAGTCAGAAACACTCAAAGGCTCCCTATTGCTTATAACATAAGCAGCTAGGAATTCAGAGATGTCCGCCATTTGGTCCTCACCTACCTCTCGGTTTGACTAAGCCCCATTCCATACATACTGATAAACTTGCAGTTGCCTAAGGTGTCCCTTTACATTCAAGCTTCCTGCTTTTATTGAAGCTGTCTCTCTACAGGAATATCCTTCTCCTTTCACTTCTCCCTCTTCCCCATTCCACAACCTCATGGCTGCCACTGCTTCCAACTTCGCCTAGTCAAAGACCTACCTGTTTAGAGAGGCTGAGACCAACTTAAAGGGGTCAATCCAGGTTAAAAACTATCTTTTGTATAAGAGGCATTTCAAAATACATCGTCCATCAAGGGACTACCATGGTTGCATTTAGTCTCTCCTTTCTACATAAGCTTGTTGCATTCTGTTTATGATTCTGTTACTGCATTTATCAAGTCCCTCCTTGCATTAAAGTTAATTGTGTCCATCTCCACCTCTCCATGTGACTGTGAATGTTTGAGAAGTGAAAGCCATCTTAGACATGTCTGTTTCCTCACAGGCATACATTGGACTTGTCTCCAGTTATTTATTGGTAGGAATATTTGTGGCAAAAGAACATGATGATTTTTATTTCCAAAAATTGTGATCTATAGATACCTAAAATACATATATTTGTTTTATATACACAAATATAAGTATTTTATACAAGTCTGTATTTGTTTTATACATACATATGTAATATATGTTGACTCCACAAATTAAAGATGTTG
>PITA01011737.1:0-65043 GCA_004023965.1 Spilogale gracilis | reverse complement strand
GGAATTTCCCTTGATTCTTTTTTTTTTCTTTTCAAAATGTGGCTCCAGTCTATTTGAACAGCGCGAGGCTCCGGAGAGCGCTCAGCAGCCTCTACCTTCCACGCTTTTCCTCCTTAACTCCCAACGCTCGCAGCTTCCCTGCCGCCTAGCCCACTGCCCCGTCCTCGGTTTCCCGTCCGGTCCCCCGCTGACCCCGCCCCGTCCCCCGCGGTCCCCCGCAGGCCTCACCCCGCCCCCGCTCGCTGACCTCTCCGCGCGCGCTGGCCTCGTCCACGATCCGCACGAAGCGGTCGATCTGCTCTGGGGCCGGCGGGCAGAAGTCCGGGATGCGCAGCCGGTGCAGCGTGAGGCCGGGGCAGCTGTCGCTGTGGGGGGGCCCGCGCTCCGTCAGGGACACCAGGTGCCGCACGCCCTGGTCCAGCAGGAACTGGTAGTGCGCGGGGAGCCGCGGCAGCGCCAGCCCCGCCAGCCGGCCCGGGAGCACCCACGAGAAGTTGGGGGGCTGTACGCCCATGGCTGCGACAGGACGGGCCAGTGCACCACCTCGTCGAACCCCCCGCGCCCCGGCCCGGCGCCTCCTACCCGCGCCCGCTCCCTGGGACCACGTGGGCTCGGCGCCCAGTCCGGCGACGCCCCGCTCAGCCGCGGGGATTGGCTGAGACGCCTCGGGGGCGGGGCTGAAGCGCCGCGGGGCTCTGAGTGACAGGACCGGCGTCGCGGTCAGGTCCCGGTCCGGAGCAGCGCACTCGTTGATTGGTTGGGTTTCAGTACTGGGCGGGATCACCGCAGCGGCGCGCACGGGGATTGGTGAAGCTACCAACAGCTGGGAGGCAAACCCACAGGGAAGGATGAATTACCTAGTGCGAAGGAGGCAACCCGGGGTCGGGCTCTGCTGCTCCCTGGTGGTCGGTGGCGGTTATTACACCAGTGTCCATTCCCCACCCCCAGCTTTCCCCAGGGCTTGGCCTCCTGGGGTCTGACTTTCTTCACCATGGACGCCCAAGGGTTTCTCCTGGGGGGGGGGGGGGAGGAACCGCCTCTACGGTGACTGGTCCTTACTAGGCACTTGGTGAACCTGTCCTTAGTAAGGGCGATCGCCGCTGTACGGAGGACTATTCTCATTTTCCGTTGCCGGGATTATTCAAAAATACTGGGTTGCCATCTGCTGCCCTGAACCCTTACCCGGGGTAGTAATTACAATCCAGTGATAAGAATGAACGTTTATTGGCCATTCACTACGTGCCAGGCACTATTCTTAGCACTCTATCTGTGTGAACTCATTTAACTGTCACAATAATCTTATGTGGCAGGTAATCTAATTAAGCCCACTTTACAGATGAGGAAACTGAAGCTCCAGAGAGGTCTGGGAACTTAAGCAAGGTGACTAATGGTCTGGGGATTTGAAACCAGACAGCCTGGCTCTGGCATCTTTAACGCCCAGTATTGTTTCCTAACGTTAAATGGAAGGGTGCTGCCTTTTCACATGGCCATCCTTGCACTCCCAAATATTATGTTAAACAACTGCAGGATTTCTTAATTTCTCTTAATATTTCATGACTTCCAGGCTCTCTGAGTCACCCTCTGGTGGGGAGACCAGCATTCCTCGGTGTTGTTAGTAGAAGGTAGAGACCTGTCTTTGAATGCAGTGTTTTGGCTGGGACCTGACCCATCTATATCCTCATTTGAACAATGTACTTCTAGGGATGCAGACTAATTATAATTATGAAAATAGTTAACTCTTGGTGAATTTGCTTATGTACCAGGCCCTGCACCAAGGGCTTTCTGGAAGAACCACATGAGGACGGTATTTTTGTGTCTTTTTTGTACACACGTAATCCGAGGCTTAGACAAATTGGTTAACTTGGCTAAGGACTCCAACTAGTTTTTGGCTGGGCTGGCAAGCCAAGGGCACTTCGCCGTAAAGATACTCCTCTTCCTCTGTCCCCGCTGCCCCTGACACACATGTGACCATTTAAAGATCCGGTTCCAGTAAAATGGAAAGGAATTTTTCTTCCCCCAAGTGCAGAGGCTCCTCTGACCCTGTGAGAATCCACTTAACCAGTTACCCAGATGAGGCTGAAGCGTTGCCTCCACCTACCCTCGCCAGGTGCCTTTAGCTGTGTGATTCCCCCCTTTCCTCCCCTTCCCTGTGATCTGAGCCTTGAGGAGGCCCTTCCTGTTGGCACTCCCCTTTCCCGCTGACTACTGATCAGTCTTCTTGCCCATCCACTTCCGTCCCTTCCCCTCCTTGCCTGCTCTGGCTCCCCAAGATTGCTGGCTCCGTTGACTCTGGAGACAAGACTCTGGCATGTGCTCCTTTCCAGCGGTCCCTTTGTCTTCCTCTCCTTTCTTTGTCCCACATCACTCCCCACATGCCACTTCCTTTCCCCCTTGAGATCTACCTCAAAGCCCATCTTCTTCAGAGGGAAGACATTTCGGGGGAGAAGGGGAGGCAGAGATTCTTTTCTCCCCTGAGCCCCTGACCATGACCTTCTGCTTGTGCATGTCCCTGCAGGGGAAGGAGTGAATCCTTCACCTGCCTGGACCTCCTTAGAGAAAGGTTAGTTGGCTCGTGCTGTAAGAATTTCTTCTGCCTTTGGCTCAGGTCGTGATTTCAGGGTCCTGGGATTGAGTCCCGCAGCTCGGGCTCCCTGCTCGGTGGGGAGTCTGCCTCTCCCTCTCCCTCTGCTGCTCCCCCTGCTTGTGATCTCTGTCAAATAAATAAATAAAATCTTTTTAAAAAGAGGGGATTTCCTTCCTCTCTGCAGCTGTGCCCCTCCCTTCCAACAGAGCTTGGGTGAAAAGGCTCCAGCATCCTTGCCTTGGGCTGTGTCCCATGGTCCAGCGTGCTATTTAATTTCTTGGGTCTGGGGAGTCTCGAACTGAAAGGAAAACCCGTCTGTGACGGTTTTTTGGCTCAGACCCATGTGACTTAACCATGTTGGTGATCTGCAGGCAGCTCCCCCGCCCAACTCAATACTATCTTCCTTTCCTTTCTCCTCTGTAAAGTGTTACCTGACTCAGGAAGATTTAGCCTTTTTCTGTGCTCACTTCTCACTTTGTAGAAACATGTACTCCCAGGAAGCAATTATTTTATTGGATTAAGGTTGCCTTGGAGCCAAAGCTGCTTGTTCCATCGTTCCATCTTTGAATTCCACAAATTCAGTACACGGTGCTCAAAAATGTTAAAGGTGCAAAAAAAATGGCAAAAAAAAAAAAAAAAGAATGCAGAGGTGAGACAGGGCACGCACATTTCCGGGGACGATGTTCGGGGTGTTGTTCCTTCTCTGTAGGCTTGTAGCACTTTCTCAGGGCGTGCTTTTTCCCTGTCTGCGCTTTTTTTTTTTTTTTTTTTTTAAAGATTTTATTTATTTATTTGACAGAGAGAGATCACAAGTGGGCAGAGAGGCAGGCAGAGAGAGAGGAGGAAGCAGGCTCCCTGCTGAGCAGAGAGCCCAATGTGGGCCTGGATCCCAGGACCCTGAGACCATGACCTGAGCTGAAGGCAGAGGCTTTAACCCACTGGGCCACCCAGGCGCCCCTTGTCTGTGCTTTTAAGGAAAGAATGACTGTGTCTGTATGATCCTGGCTATGTCTGATCAGTATTTTTGTCGAGCTCCTCTTCTGTCGTGTGGGTGTGTGCGACCGTGGGTGTATGTGAATGTGTGTGTGAGGGTGCTGAGGGGGACACACTCCTGGAGAACAATCTGTTGACACTGATGGTGAGCTGAGTAATAAGCTTGATTTCCCTGACTTGAAGGAATTCACAACATCCTTGAGAGGATTTAGGCTCCAGTGTAATTGTTCTCATAACATATAATAAAGCACTAAATCACTCATCAAAGACAATCAGATATTATGTGTTAAAAAGTTAATTGTGCAGTAAAAGCGAGCAGTGCTAAAGAAGTCGGTGGGGGAAAGGTGAACTTTGGTTAGAGCCACCAGAAAAGTCCTATGAAGACAGGAGGCTTCGCGTCTTCTTGTTGTCATCTCCGTTGTGAAATAGTAGAAGTAAGTCTCCTTGACAAGCTCACGAGAAGAGTTCTGGGGCCTCGTAACTCCCCCTTTCCCAGCCCATAGAAATGTTTTGACCTACTTCTGCTTCATGCTGAGGTCCCAGTTCCCAGCCTGGCTTGATGCCAGTGGCAGCTAGAGGTGCAGTCAGAGTCAAAGAATTCCTTGCTCCAGACGGGTCTCTGTGTCCCATCAAGGCAGAGGGTTGCTTGGGGTTGAGTTCCTGGGGTCCTCGGACTGTAGTCAGAATTCTCAGTGTCTTAAGTATGCTGATCTTCCTTTGTGTAAATACATTTCACACCTGGAACCCAGTGATTTGGAAATTGGATCTAGAAAGGGGAGGGCGCTGTGAGGCCAACCTCCAAGACGGCCCCGGTGAAGCACCTCCTGCCTTGCCCCACGCTGACAGAAGTGCAGCTGGCCACATACAGTGGAGGCGATCCTGGTGACTTCTTAAGGCATAAAAGACCTTGTGGTCTTTGCCTTGGAGATGCCAGCCGCCATGTTGTGAAGACGTTCAAGGAGCGCCGTGGAGAAATCTATGTGGTGAGGAACTGAGCCTTCATACCAGCGTTATGTGAGGGAGCTACTGTTTTGGAAGTGGTCCTCCAGCCCCATCAAGACGTTAGATGGCCAGCATCCTGACATAACCTCATGGATTCCCTGAGCCAGCACAGCTCAGCTAAGCTGCTCTTAAATTCCTAACCCACAGAAACTATGAGATAATAATTATTTATTACTTGAAGCCATCAAATTTTGGGGTAATTTTTAATGCATGACAGGTAACTAATATGAGGGGAATATTCAGATAGAAGAAAGGAGGATAAATAATTTCTAGTCAGCTCAAGAAGGGAAATAAAATCAGCTTTGTTTTTGCAAGAAAACCTATACCATCAACACTGTGGTCCAAGTGCATGTGTGTTTGTTGGGGGCGAGGTGCAATGGTAGGTCAGCGCAGAGCTCCCGCATTTGGAGAGCCGTGCTGTATAGAGGGTCTGGGCAGACAGCTCGACTGTGGGTTGTGTGTGTGTGTGTGTGTGTGTGGTGTTGGAGCTATGGGGCTTTATGTGGTATTTGTATAGTGAGGGATGATACACACACGGTTTAATAACTGTCACGGCACAGGAAGTAGGGAACAGAACCGACCCTGCACCGATCAGCTCCACTGCTGGAAAGGGAGAGTGGAGCCATCCTGCTGCCATCCCTTGGATGCCCCATGGTGTGGAGGCTGCAACATGATCCGGGTGTGGCCAGATTACCTTGGACATTTTAATGTAGGCCTTTCCACAAGATGGCAGTGATAGCTTTTCCTTGTTTCTCTTTGTGGTCTTGTTGAAAAATCTGTGATTTGTACCCTACCACAGAACATTCCATGACTGAAACCTCACAATTTACCGGTCGGTGTCTTGTATTTCCGACAATTCTGTCCCCTTCGTGGCACTTACATGTTCCCCTGTAGACCGTTTCAGGAGCCCACGGGGACTCCGCGACAGGATGTTGGTTGGGGTGGGCGGGGCCTTAGAGCAGAATCAGAGGAGCTGGAGATGGGGAAGGACATGTGGCTGGGCTTTGGTTTTTGTGAAGCTGTCAACCCCGGGCAGGGGAGAGCAGAGCCAGAGAAGAGGGAGCACTCAGAAAGCAAAGGGCCACCCGTGAGCTGGAGACTCTTTCGGTGAGCTCCCTCACGTCCACTGTTCATGCTGCTACGGCCTGGGCTTTGGCTGGAATCCAAAAGGAAGGAATTACTGAGCATCTCAACATTGTAGTTTCCATGGAATAATTATAAAAATTGGAAAGAACCTCGGAGATCTCCTGGGTTCACCTCTCTGTTTCTAGATGAGGAAATTAAAGTGCTCCAGACTGGGACTCAATCCATTCTATCAAAAGTCACTGGGTCACTATATTGTGTCCCTGGACCCAGTTACTTAAAAGTGCTAGGCCTCTGTTTTCTCACCTACAAAATAGAGATGTTTACAATAACATAGATCATTAAGGATCACCGAGAGGGCCGACCACGCTACGAGTGTAACGTACAGTACCTAGTGGGATGCGGGGACTTCGTGGGCGCTCACAGCGTGGGGGCTGCTCCTTCCACCACCATCATCACAGGATGATTTGGAACCTGATGAGGATGAATGAAGGAATTACACTTATGTTGAAATACCTCCAGTGTAAGATGAACACTCATAGGCTGCTGTGGTCGGCAGAAATCTATGATGGCTCCGAAGGCACACACCCTTTGGTGTGAGGCTATGGCTCTTGGGATTATGTTATGTTACTGAGCCCAAGGGGGCCACACGATGAGGTGGCCTTCAGGAGCTGAGAGTGGTCCCCAGGTGATAGCTACTGAGAAAGCCAGGACTTCAGTCCTGTAACTGCAAGGAAGTGTATTCTGTATCTGTGTGTGTGTCTGAAGGAGTTTGGAAAAGGACCTCGAGCCCCTGATGAGAGTGACAGCTTGTCTGGGGTCTTAATTTCAGCCTGATGAGACCCTGAGCAGAGGATCTAGCTTAACTATAGTTGGACTTCTGATCTACAGAACGGTGAGGATATTTCTTTACTAGTTTTGTGGCAATTTGTTATGTAACAATAGACTAGAAATGCAGAAGCTCTCTTTTCTTTCTTTTCTTCTCCTTATTATGCTGGTTGCCATGCTAGATCTTCGAGGTTTCTGAATGGCTGTCTTATTTCTTGCATCTTTCCCACTTGTTTTAAGTCTTCCAGTGCCCCAGACTGTAGACTGCACAGGTCCGTTTTCCAGCGCAGAGGCAGCAAATACAGAGAAGCAGGGGAGCTCAGGAAGGGTCAACGTGTTCCCTCTGGTTGCCTGACCGACCTCCTAGCTGTTCTTCCGACAGCTTTTAGACTCATCCTTTCTGAAGTACAACCCCCAGTTAACCAGCCTTGGCATCGCCTAGGGGCTTTGAGAAACGCAGGCTCTCAGGTCCCCCTCCCCAGGACTGTGGGATCCCCAGGTGATTCGTTTGCACACCTATGCCTGAGAAGCCCTCCTGTAAGACCCCGCGGTCCTGCAGCCGAGCTCCCCCTTCTGCTCGACAGCACTTGGCAGCACCTACAACATGACCACAAGAGGCCATATCTAGGTGCTTCCTCTCTGAACCTGAGGAGATTTGGCTGAGCAGGGCTTTGGTCAGAGGAACTGCCCAGCACAGGCAGAGGCCTAACTGGCTTGGGTCGAAGCCCGAGGTCATTTAGAAACACTCAACAGTCCCTGATTGAAACAGTTTATTGCTTTATCTACATGTTAGGAAGATGTCCAAGAAAAATATGCTTAGATGTACGTTGTGACTTTCCTGTTTTTGTTACAAGGAAGGGCTTGGTTCTCAGATTTCCTTTCTGGAGGAATTCTTGAAACATCATTTTCCACCCTCTCCACCTATGAAGCATGTTCCGGGCATGCCAGAAATTACCTAATGTCTCATCCTCCAATTTAAGTGCCCTCAGCCTCCCTGAAGTATGGGGGAAGGGAAAAGGAGCCCTGGGCCACCACATGCCCCATCCCCCGTCCCCAGCAGACCTTCTTCCCACCCAGACCCCATCTCTGCGGCATCTTCTTAAGACCCATCACCTCCATGGCTGTCTGGACAGCCTCCACCATGCTAGCCTCTGCATGTTTCCCTCTAAGCGGCTTCAGGGACTTTCACAGATCGCAGAGCCTACTTCCAGTTCCCTAGTAGCTCCTTACACGACAAAGCATTCCAACATTGGCAGACTGGAGTAGAAAGCTCTCTGGGATGAGGTCTCTTGCTAAAATATATACACAAAAAAGGAAAAATGATTACCTACTACCTAATTGTATTAGTTGGTATTCAAAGAGAAGCCACTCTCTGTTTTCCCAGTATAAAGAGAAGCAATATAAAGGCATTAGAAGTTTGCATTCCTGGGGCACCTGGGTGGCTCAGTTGGTTAAGCGACTGCTTTCGGCTCAGGTCATGATCCCGGAGACCCGGGATCGAGTCCCACATCGGGCTCCCTGCTCGGCGGGAAGCCTGCTTCTCCCTCTTTCAGTCCCTCTGCTTGTGTTCCCTCTCTAGCTGTGTTTCTCTCTGTCAAATAAATAAATTAAATCTTAAAAGAAAAAAAGAAGTTCGCATTCCTGTGGGATGGGCCATGGTAGCAAAGGTCTCAGATGATTGAGCTTAGCTCATGACTTCTAAATGAGAGGCTCTCAAAGACCTTGCCGAGAAGCCACTCTACTATAATGCTCAAGAACATTGCAAAATTCCCACTGATTATCTCAGCCCACAACACTAATGGTGGGAGTCCCAGGAGATTCCCTGGGATGCTGTGGAACCTCTCTATGCATTTGTCCAACTCTGGAAAATAATGGCCTCTTCCCGCTTTCAGAAAGGTTGTTCCCAGCATCTCCTCTGTGGTGTGGAGGCTTTAATATTGAGGGGGCATTGGTGCCAAGTTGACAACATCTAAAGATAGCCATGTTTTGGTGCACTACCTTTCATAGGCATTTGTGTGTGTATGTGTATATAAGTGAGTAATAGACATATAAAACTCGGTCTTTACTGTGCTCGATCCGTATATCTATATACATTTCTCCCCTTTGGCTCCTTGAAGGTTTGATGAGCTTGCTTCTCTACGTTTTAGAGTGAGGATTCCCAGCACTGGTTTGATGACACCCTGGAGTGTCTCCATTTATCTCAGGGGGTGCCTTGAAATTCACAAAACAAGATTAATTTAAATTCATTTTCATTTAAAAAAGTAAACAGACATTATATAGTAATTACAGGTACAAGTGTGTGTGTATTGAAATCAAACTAATAAATGCTTGCCTTAGAGAGAAATCAGCAGGATGGGGGTGGGGTTGGAAGGGACCATAAAGGTAGTTTAGTTTGAATCTTTTAAAAAACATTCCCTCCAATTACTGCCAGGTTGGTGTTCCTCCAAGTTAATCACATTTCTCCAATTGGGCGTCAGGGCTGTGGGGCCCCAAAACTACCAGTATGCAGGTCGATGTCCTGTCTTTGCTCTGGGGCCTGGCATCTAGTAGGTTCTTAGGAAACACGTTTGAGATTGACTGGTTGGGTGGGGCACAGTGGTGGTGGCTGAGGAGGGTGGACCGCACGAGGGTCCCAGCTCTGGGCAGCAGCTCCATCTAAGTTCCAGGAGAATGTAGATGCCCAGAAAGTCCAAGGGAACAGGACCTAGCCCGAGGTTTACTGCCTCATGGGACTGGCCAGAGCTTCTGTAATTGCCTTTCTGTTAACCATGTGTGCAGAGCATCAGAAAGTTAGGGCCACTAATATCATCTGTATGTAAGTGTCCATGACTTGCTGCTGAAGGTACAGTCTCAAGGTCACAGACACAGGAAGGAATTCTGAGTTCTTCACGATACTAGTGTCTTTGAAGGAGCAGAGCTGGTGGTGGGTTCAAATCCTACGTCTGCTGTTTAAAGCTAAATAAACAGATTGCTTTACCCCTCCCGGCCCTCCTCTATCCAGTGGTGATAATCATAGCACCTACCCCCCAGGACTGTGAGGATTAAACGCGTTAATCCATGCAAAGTGCTTTGAACAATGCTCGGCACAGCGAGAGATTGATAAATGCTGGCTCTTGTTATCATCATCATGGCAGGAGGCTCTAGGTACTCATCAGGACTAATTGGCAGTAGGCCTTTCAGTGAGAGGGCAACAGTGATGTCCATTCCCCCCCCCCCCCAGCATGGAGTGTGTTAGTGACCCCATCTGGTCCTAAAGAACAGGCGCAGGAACTCTTCCTGTTGTCCCCTCCAGATGGGGGTAGGAACACTGTTGGTTGTGCGAAGGCTGGACGTTTAGGCAGAGAGTCAATTGTATAACGAGGAAGCAAACACGACGGAACACAAACCACCTGCGTGCGAGTTCAGCTCTCGGTGAGTCCCCCGGCTGCCCTTGGAAGGGATATTTGGCTTCGTGGGGGAAAAAACAGGGCAAGCATACCTGGATCCTTAGAATCACAATTGGTAGCAAGGGAAGAACGTGTCTTTTAGCACGGAGTTTTATGGCCTATCAATCCTTGAAGGCAAGACATCATTAATGAAGAGACAGTTTCAAAATGTATTCATCATTATCCAATACGTGTTGATGAAAAACCCCAACCACTTCTGGAGAGAATGATTGATGGAAAGAGAGTCTTTGAGGCCATTAAAACATGTTCATGTTTCTCTTTATTTTTATGAAAACCTAAGTATACCTTTTTTTTTTCAGATGAGAAAGACAGATGAAGTCTCATGTCTGATCTTAGCAAAATTCAAATACTGGCTTTGAAATGCCAGTCAGTCTATCCACTTCCTTTTCTCTAGTGCCAATACTGAGGGATAGACATTATGTGATTCTTCAGATGTTCAAACAGTTATTTAGGATTAGGAGTTTCTCAAATTCAGATAGAATTTATTTCCAGAATTGCCTCTGACCATAACAGAAAGGTGGTTTTGTTAGAGCTATCTATTAGAAATTCATGATGCCCTAAAGACCTTCAATCAGAAGAGACACCTGGCTCACAAGAACGTTGGAAAGATGGTGGGGCAAGAGTTTTTGTAATGGTTATAGTATTTGGGATCCTCCAAGGCTGCAGTTGCTTTTAGCCTTTCTGACCCTTGTGTTTCCTGAACTCTGTGCCTCTTTGGTTCCGTTACATACATGTGTGTACCTAAGATACCCAAGTATGAATGAAGATACAGGGGAAAACACAAAACTTACATTCTGGTGCTGAATGAGTTTGTTACAACCACATCCCCACTGACTTGCACCTCCCAGGAGCCGCCCCATTACAGAGCCCCTTTCCACGACGAAGCTGGGCTCCGCTGCATGGCTCGTTTGGCCAGTGAGACACACGGAGAAGTGATGGAGGCAGAGGCTTAAGGAACACCTGCACGCTTAGTGAGCCTTGTCCTCCAGGATCCCTGAGGTCGCCGGGCTATGAGGGAGCCCGAAGTCAATACCATGCAGCAGGAAAGGGCCATTGAGTCCTGTCCCCAAGGGTCCCTCAGCTAAATGCCCCCGCACAAGTGATCCAAAACATGACATGCAGAAGGGTGACCCAGCTAACTCACGGCATCGTGACAAGTGATACATGGTTAGGTCACTACGTTTTGGGGAGGTTTATGATACAGAGATACACAGAAGTGGTGCTGTAATAAAAGCCCATACTATATGGCAGTGGCTCTGGGACTGAGAGGTTGGCCAAGGCTGTGGGCGCAGCAAGCAGACTCTGCTGGAGCCCAGAGACTGGAGAGGAGGCTGGACTGGAGCTGGTCCCAGACAACCCATGTCCCATGGCAGGGCCTCACCTGGCAGCACTGCCCCATCCAGGGACCTGGAAGGTAGAAAATGTGCCTAATGAAGTTGTGTGTTTGGCTTACTGTTTCCATCTGGGATGCTCTAGGGGGCAATTACCTTAAAAAGTTGTACTTAATAGGGTATAGGAGAGAGGGATGTACTCCAGAAAGAACAGCTCTGTTCGGAAGCAGAACTCAAGTCGCTATGCTGGGCTGGAAGAGAAAACCAGTTCACGTTTCCAGTCTCACCAACTGACAAAAGATTCTCAAAATAAGAAATGGCCTCAGGATCTAGATCAAATCAATAGCGGCTGTAAGACTTTGTTGGGGACCACAGAGAAATCTCAAATGATGTCTACTGGACTCACTTAGCCAGACAAAAGGGCTTCTAAGAATTTTAAGGGTGTTTTTTTTTCATACCACCTTGACAGGCTGACCAAAGTAGAGGTCTGTCTACTGTCTCCAATAAAATTGTTAGTATAGTTTGTGTAATGAAACGGACCATAGTCTGGTATGTAGAAAGCCCACAAGGTTTACAAGAAGAGATCAGACCAGCTTAGACTAAATGGCGCAGGAAGCAAGCAGAGAAAAATCACTTAGCAGCACACAGAGACTATTTGTTTTTGCAAGGAAGAGCATTTCAGAGGGGCAGGCCAGGCACCTCCAGGGAGCAAAGCCAGCTCTGTGCAAGAACCATTTCCTGCACTGGGGGTCCAAGGCCCTGCAACTATGGTCCAGCTGGATTTCAAAATTGTTTCGGACTAGTGACTGCTAGGTGACTCCGTCTTCCTCCCCTTTGAAATGGGAGTATCTATTGGGTAGACTATCTCAAACTGTGTGCTCAGTATGTCTGGAGCAGATAACTTTTTTTCAGCAAATGGGTCCTGAATGATGAGAAGCCATACCCGAGAAACTGCAAGGAAATGTACCTGAGGAGCCTCAGCCCACAGCTAGGCTTGAGACAGACAAGGAGACCCTGGACTGGAAGATTGCGCCATGACTGGATGGGATCTTTGGTGGTTTGGGAGGGGAAGTGCATTTTTCAAATGGAAGAAATGTGAATCATTGAGCCACATGGGAGACGTTGGTACATTGTTATAGTAATAACCCTCAGTGAATTACGCCTTGTGGTATCCGTGTTGTGAGTAGCCTCCTCCCAAATGACTGGCCATGGCTATAAGACTTGCTTTGGTCTATGGGACTTTGGCACGTGTGATACACGCAGAGGCTTAAAAACTGCTTTCACTCTGGCCTTGCCCTATTGGAAGTTGCCCTGGGACCACCGTGCTGTGAGGAAGTCTGCTGAAATGCCACATAGGGAGAGAAGTCACCCCAAATAATCCTAGTTTAGCCCTGTACCTGGCTAACACTTCAGCTAAATGTGGCTTTATCGGGGTGTGGGGACTTTCAGGCCAGACCAATGGAGAATGGCCCCAGTGACTCACAGCTTCAAGAGATGTAATACACCGTTGTTTTAAGCCTCTAACTTTGGGATGGTTTACCATGCTACAATAGATGAATGATACAGGTGTCCCTTATGAAGCACCCATTTACATCAAGTAAATTGTAGGACAGGAGGATGCTGTACACTTAGGACATATGGTTTTCTGAAAGTCATTGATGTTCTCTTGGCAGCTTTGTGTACAGAAGGACTGACGATGGAGTGAGGATAGGTGTTAAAAGTCTCAGCTGCAAGTGAAAATGCTGAGTAATGGAGTGGAGTCCTTGATGAACATGGGGCAGAAGGGAAAAAGAATGGGCTAGGAAACAGGAAGGCCCAGTGCCAGTATAGTTCTGCAAGTAAACTTTGGGCAGGTTACTGAACTTCTGAGTCTGCTTCTGTGCCTGTGAAATGGGAATGACATCGTCTGTTAATGAGCTTACTCTCAGGATTAACCATGATAACACGTATAGACACATGCTGTGTAATGCCTTGCACATGGCAGGTGTGCACTGCATGTTGACCTCTTCCTTCTTGAGTTTGCTTTGTTCACCACACAGCAATTCACTGAGGAGTCCACTAGGACCTTGTCCTTGAAGGGCCACTCCAGGAGGAGGGAAGTTGGGGAAACTGAGCCATGACTGTAGGATTGGAGATCTGTTAACCAACTCTAAGGATTTAGAGGAGGATTTCTCAATTGGTGTTAGGATTCTCTCATATGTGATGTTCTTGGTCTTCTCAACATTGTGCATCGGTTCAGTCCCTGGAACACTCTTCCTCTCTCACTTGTCAAAGTACTCTGTCCTCAGTCCCACTTCCTTAGGGTCCTGCTGAAGTACCTCCTTGTTTTATAAATTGCTATCAAAATATGAGTTTCATTTAGAAGTAGGATCAGTAACATGTCTCTGACATAACCCATGACATACAAAGGAAGGGATCCCTTCTGTGAGAAAATGATGATCTTACTTCTGGGTCTGGGATGTGGTCAACCCAGGCAAAGGCAATGTTTCATCCCTCACACAAGATGGTCCCAAGAAGTCAAGCAGAGGATGTGGTTGGGCATATATTCAGGACATTTCTGGAATAAGGTTTCAGGGGAACTCCTGGCCAACTGGAAGGGCACCATGGTTGTCACTAATTGTCTAGTTCAGTCTAATTCCCTTTTCACCTCTGCCTGCCTCCAGGATAGTTTATGATAGCAAGAAATGATCACCATGGTGCAGTGAGGGAAAAGTGCCAATTAACCTCAAAAACACAAGATTGTAGAAGAAGAAAAATGCTGAAGGTCTTCCAGGGCAGATAATGAGAAAATTCCCTTAGGTGACTATTCCTTAGGGTCCCTTTGGGAAGGGAATCCATCTACTATGAAAGTCCTCAAGATGTACATGACCCACAATAGATCAGGCATATTTTATCAACCTATTCCTTCCCATCTTTTTTCCCCCTGATCTTGCTGATTTTCAGACTGGTGTCAGGGTATAACTCTTTGGTTTCCTTTTTTTGGTTTTGTTTTTGGACTTCCATTTGTTGAACAAACTTTAATGCATTAAAGATTGTACTTGATATTTTACATCCATTTTTCTATTTAATCCTCACGCCTACCCTACATTGCAGATATTGCTTTCTCGACTTTATAGATGCTTTTGATTTGGAGAGATGGGAAAACAGATCTGTCTGATTGAGGATTTTGTTCATTCCCCACACCAAGGTGGTGGAGGATAGGACAACTGGGTTGACCGCCCTCCCTTTAAAAGTCTTTTATTTTAGTTCTGGTATAATTAACATACAATGTTACATTAGCACTTCCTTTGACTCAAGAATGACTGCCCTTATTTTTAGGAGAAAGGGTCTCTTCACTGATTAGATTGAGGTCTTGCTTCCTCTTGTAAGTCCTGTTGATTACAAGTGCCTTATGAAGCCTTTTCGCCTCCAGAACTGCTCAAGATCTTCTCCAGTTGAGAGCTGACGTGTTTTCTCTTATTAATTTTATCTGGTTGAAGTCTTCCTTGCCCTGCTTTTTTTTTTTTTTTTTAAAGAAAGGACAGTATTGTTCTATTAAATCATAGAACCGTTATTTTGGTAGACTCTTCCCTTAAATGTTGTGTTGGTTTTGTCTTTCATAAATAACAGTTCTGGATTTTTTTCTGACTAATATTTTCTGTGAGGAACAGGTTAGACTTAGAATGATATTTCATTATTAACCATGTTACACTATTATGTGTTGGAATTATTTGTCAGGAGGAACTTTAAGATTTCTTATAAATGAATCAATCTTGCTCTGGTTTTTGTATATAAAGCTAGTAATGGACTAGCATATGAGGGTTTGCCAGGAAACAGCCCACACAAACTTGAAAAACTGAGGACGGTTAATGAAAGGAATTATACACAAAGCTACAAAGTTAAGGAAAGCCTACAAGGGTTGGCATAGGACCTTGGGAGCCACTGTAGCTGCCAGGGCTGAAGGATCCTGGCATTGGAGACTGAAACTCTATGGAGACAAGAGCTGTAGCCTTTGCTTGGGGCAGCCAACTCATGGTGGCCTGGAAGGGAAGGGTGGAGGCACAGAGAGCCTAGCCTTTCTATCTTCCCATCCTCTAGTCTCCTGCACCTTTCCTGAGTTTCAGAAGCAAAGGGACAAGGGAACTTACTTATGCAGCCCATAGGGCCAGTCACTGGGGCACAGAGCAGGGGGAAGAGGTGTGCACAAGGGGATGGGGAGGCTGAAGAAAAGACATTCAGCACAGCTGGGATGCGGGATCCAATAACTAATGCTTCCATTCAACTTGAGCTTTAGACCAAGGAAAGCCTTCATGAGAATGATCTCCTAACAGATGAGATAGTGATTCCAGTCTTTAAGAAATTGGACGGTGCTCTGCTTTTGGTTCCTCCAATGCTTCTTTTTAATTCCTTTCTTAATGATTTGCAACAATTTGTGCATGACCCAGCTGCACATGCCCTTATTATGAAAAGTATAGAAATCACTCTTTTCTATGCTGGTGAAATAATTTTATTGTCACTAATCAGAAATGGCCTCTCTGTCTTACTGGAAAACAGAGCGGCTTGACCTCGACTTCTCTAAATCCCAAACCATCATAGCTGGGATAGTATTTTCAATTTAATTGGCTTGTAGCTGATGACTATATATAGCTGGCTGGCTCTTTCAGCTACAAGGGGTATATTTTGCAAGCATTTCTCTCTGGTGGTTTCACGAGAAAATTATTTAAAAGTAGATATTTAAAAGTAGATATTTCTTGGGTGCATTATTGACATTTGTTTGTTTGTGGGGCATAGGGGATTAGCAAAATCTATTTTGAAAATATTCTCAGGTAGAGAGAGTAGCATCCATGCCTGCTTGGTAAACCACTGTGTACTGAAAGAGAGAGGAGATTTACTTTGTAGCTTGGATTTTATCTTTCTTTCTTAACTGTTTTTAGGAGACAGTTTTTGGAAACCACCACATGGAGGTGGGGTGGCCAGCAATCTGGGTCTTGGTGAGGGGCCTTCATTTACTTTAAGAGAAGTGAAGCTATCCTCCATTCTATTGATTTTCAAGCTGTATGGGAGTCTCCTTCATAAGCAGGACAGATTTCATGCAGTTCATACTCTTGTCAAGTGTTGAAATTCGTACATTTCTGCTGTCCAATGCCTACCAGCACTTTAATAAGAAGAATGAGCATGGCAACTAAAGGATACGCAGTCCTTTCATTATTCCAGTTTGGCAATAGCCAACAGAACTTTCTGTGATGATGGGAATGCTCTGTAAATGTATTATACAGTGTGATAGCACTAGCCACCTATGGTTAGCCGAACATTTGAAATGTGGCTATTAAGATGGAAGAATAGCATTTATACTTTTTTGTTTTCTTAATTTAAAATAGCCATGTATGCCAGTGGCTACCTGCCATATTGGGCAGCAACACTAGATATTGTAGGTTTTACCCCTTGATTAAGTCAGACAATCTCTTCTTTGGCTTTCGAGAGAAGAGCATTTACTGGGCTGCAGATTTCTATTGTGTCGTTTATGGTGGTTTTAGAACCTGTTCTCATATTCTTGGACAGTCTTCCATTGAGGTTCATCATGCTGCCCTTGAGCGTGTGTTGGCCCTAGTGACTTGTGTCTCCTAAGCAGAAGGTGGAAGGAGTGATGTCACATGAGTTCCAAGGTGGCTCATGGGAGGTGGGAAAGCCTTCCTGGCCCACTCCCTTACCTCCTGAGCTTCCACATAAGAATTCTGGCTGTTCTAACACTCGCATGCTGACGTCCTGCAGAGAGAGGACCTACCCAGCTATTCTAACCCCCAGCTACTTCTGAGGCTGCAGATGATTCCAGACCCACCTGCCGTCTGATCACAGCTCACTTGAGCAGGAATGCTTGGCTGAGCCCAGTCAGTCCCCAGTGAGATAATCATAAATGAATTTTATCATTTGAAAACAATGGAACACTCGTGCTTGAAAGGATAAAGCAGGAAACTGTTCTATGAAACTCTCTGGCATATTCACTGTTGGGCTTTCTCTTAGATGGTAATACCAGGAAGAGTTTTCCTTTCTTGAACAACTAATGCACTTTTACATTCATACCTTTTTGCTTTGGTTGTTGGGAAGCTCAAAGGTGAATTCTTGCCCCATCTTTCTAACTCAGTAAGACTATAGAGGATTTATTTTTCTGTGTTTACTTTTCCTTTGGCCTCATCTTATTATTCCCTTTACCTCTTTTCTTGTCAAAAACTCCACTGCGGTATGGACGCTGTCAAGCCACTTCCAACCACGGATGGGAGTCATGGTGAGTGTTTGCTGAACACTGTGCGCTGTAAACTCAGCCAGTGGGCAGTGGGGATGGCTGGGAGAACTCTGGCATTTTCTAACTCCCATGTGGCCTCAGTGTGTAGGAAGGAAATGAAACCCTGAGAAGCAGAGTGGTGGTTGAGAGGTACATGGAGCTGGTGGACAGCAGGACCTCAGCCCAGGTCAAGCTGGCTTCCCACTCACTCACCCACATGGCATCCATGGGTCAGATACTGGTTCCTTACCGAGAACCCGCACTGGGGATGGGACAGTGGTACCAAGATAAGTAAGACCCCGCTGAGAGATTGGCCCTCAACATCGTGCCCAGTGAGAAATAGCACAGTGTAAACATGAAGTGATATGTATCATAAATGACACATGAATTCAGACTAGTGAGGGATCACTTGCAAATGGAGGATCATGGGAAGCTTCATGAAAGAGTCTACTGAGCCAGACCTGGATGGGGAGCTGTGATTCCTACCCGTAGACATCAGGGGAGAGGAGGAGGTAAAGAGCAGGCAGGACGACAGGCCCTGGGTCTCATGCTGGGAATTCTAGGCACTGTGGCATCTGGCTGGGAAGATATCTTGGGCAGCAGAGATTGCGACACATCTCAAATTACACTATGTGAGTACTTGCTTACTCTTCTGTTTATGAAACCAGCTCTGTCCACGGGTACGTGACCTGTACATGTGGACGGGACAGACTCAGGCAGAGAGACAGATGCTAATTACGGCTTCCACAGAGCCGACTGCCCAGAAAACTCAACACATGGGGCTGTGTTCAGAGGTAATTGGCTTAAAACCTTTTATCAACAAATAGCACTCGGGCTTCAATGTGGAGAGACTGCTGGAAGAGATTCCACAGCCTTGAGCAGCCCGCAAACCGAGGACATCTCAGGACGCGTCCGAGGAGCCCAACGCTGAGCTTAGTTGCTTCTGAGTGCCTTTCACTTCTCGCAGGCTCCTTGTGACTGCGGGAGTCTGGCAGGGCTGAACAGTGGGGCTTCAGGGCAGCTCCGCAGTTCCTTCCTGTGCTTGATTGGTTGGTTACAGCTAGTAATAGACGGTTTCCTGAAGGTCCACAATCGCCTCTGGAAATAGGAAAACCCTAGGTCAGATGGGTAGGATATTGCTAATGGTGCGAAAACTTTTCCGGGCCATTAAAACAAGATCCTTCCCCTTGCCTACAAGTGAAAGTTTAAACAAATTTCCTTTCTTGGTTAGGAAGACAAAAAAACCCCACACAAAACCAATGTCTGATTGCAGCAAAATTCACGCCATTCTTCCAGATTGTTCCGGGCACACCGAGCCCCCAAAGGGCAGGAGCCCACCGGTGTCCGGACTCAGAATCCAGCCTCTTGGGGTGCTTTCCACAGAGTGCTTCTAGGGCTGTGAGTCCACCCATCATCATAGCTGCTATCCTCACTTAGCACCCTGCCGTCCAGCCTAGACATCATTTCCCTGTTCAGTGTCTCCTCTATCACTGATCACAGCTCAATGAGGTGAAGATTACTTTTCTACTTCTGCAGAGGAGAACACTGAAGATTGGATAATTTAAGCAGATTATCCTAAATCTCAGGGCGGAGGGGTTTCTATCTGGTCTTGGCGGTCGAAGTCCATTTGTGCACTGGAGCAGGGTCTGAAGAGGCGAGGCAGGGCTGGGAACCATAGGTGACCGCAGGGCTACATCGGGCCAACATCTGGTCCCCAGTCAGGGGCAGCCTTTCACCAGCCTTCCCTCTGCCTGGGAAGGTCATGGGTTGGTGTTGGAGATCCCCAGATCCAGAAGTGACCAAAGTCATCACAGAGTTCAAATCCTTCATTTTTCAGATGAACAAGCGGAGACCAGAGGACAAAAATGTCTTGCAGAGACTCACACAGCCAACTGGCGAAAACCTGAGACTGTCACCCAGTTTTCTGGGTCTTATGCAGGAATTTCTCCTGCTTCCCCTGAACATGCTTCCTGCCATGCACTCTCCTTGGATGAGGTGGAAACGCGTTTACAATGAGAGGTGGTTGGGCATCCCTTAGGTAAGCGAGCTCGTTCAACAATGGTGGATATTCATCAGAGAGAGGGGTCTGTGCTAGTCACGTCACATACCTGCTTTGTCATCTTCACAAGGGCTCTGCAAGCGTGTGTTGTTGTCTCTGTGAGGCAACAAGGCCAGGCACGAAGAGGGGCTTGGAGGGAAAATAGGGACTTCATGCTCTCTCCGATGCACCGTGCGGCCTCTGGAGTGATTTATCTCTTGTCCTAGAAAACAGAAATGTCTGCTTTTTTTTTTTTTTATATATGGCCAAGTATCATTTTTGGGAAACCATTAAAATTCAAGTTGTCTGTGTTTATTCCTAGAACTATATTTGATTAAAAGGGAGATAAGGGAGACGAATCAGTTATCCCTTTCAGACAGCGTCCTTAGAAGCCTTGATTTTTTTTTATTGTGAAGGAAAACCAACTTTTTAAAAAGCTGTAATTCAAGTCATATGCTTAAGTAATTTTTTTTTAGAAGAGAGACTTTTTTTTTTTTTTAACCCCTATTCATCTAGAGTGCCGGGGGCAGAGCTCTAGAGGCTCTTTGTATTAATTAGTTCTTCCCTTCAAGTACTAATACCTTCAGGAGCACAAAGCATATTCATCATTTATACCTCTGTTAGACTTTCTCTGGTGCACCTGCTTTCCTCTTAACATCTGTGACATGCCTTCCAATTAAAAAAAAAAAAAAAGCTTTTTTTTTTTTTAATCTTGGACAACTTTGAGGAAGGGAGAGATGTGAGTGCCATGCCTCCGAGGAAGAATGTGGACCACAGATGGGCAGCCTGGGATTGCTTGGCACCGGAGAACCAGCAGGGAAGGGTGCCAGAAGGTGGGGACATGGAACCAACAGGGAGCGAGTTGGGAAAGCATCAAAGTGAAATTTCTCTATTTCCATTCCCCGCCCTGACCCCCCACGGCTCTTCCTGGCCAGTGTGCCCCCCAACCCTGACATGAGGTACGTGACTAAGTACCAGTGACAGTTCTAGCCGTCACCAAGCACCACACTGAGATGTTGTGATGTGTCTTTCAGTGTGATTTTACACAAGTGCCTTTGACATTCCCTACTCACGTGGACCCTCTGCTTCTATGGCTCTACCCAGAAGGGTCACATCCAGACTGCTCCCACAGAACTGGAGTAAGAGTCTTTCCCCTGAGAGCAGGCGCCTCAGTGTCAAACCCATCATGATAAGGACTCTGAATCTGATGTTGACCAGCTCTGGTGCCTGTGGGTGTTCTGGTCCCTAACTGCTGACTTGGCCTTTAACCTCCTGAGAGGCACCTGATTCCTGACTGTTTATTTGACTTCTGAGCCCTATTGGCTTTTCTCATACCCATTCCTAACCCGTAGGACCCCTCCCCAGCAGTTCTGACCCAATAAGGAGATTCCATCTCATCGAACAGCCAAGTAAACAAAAGGACCGTGGAAGGGTCAACAACCTCATGTTACCGTCTAGCAACTGGCACAATTCCCATGGCCTCTTTGATGATGGAGCTGTTTTATATGTAGTAAGAGTTCAAGAAATGCTTGACCAAAACAAATATTTTGTAACAACTGTTATTCTTGCCAGTTCTTGAGTTAGTTATGCTTCTATAAGTAATAATACAGTGTTCAAAATTTATATCGAGTTCCTGTGGTGTCCTAAGATTGGGGTCAGCCCACCTCTCCAAAGAAGATCAGACACGTTCCTGTGATGAGGGTTCATGAATGATAATTTTGATTGCTTCTCCCTCATTGTAAAAGTGAACAAAAGTCAGTCTTCCCACAGAGCCTAGATTTTTGACATAACTTTATCTGTGTGAAATCCCAGCTTACCTCAATAGGGTATCATCAAAGGAAGGGGAATGTCCAACCCAAGATAACTAACCCAATCAAAACGAAGTTATGGAAACGAAGAGGGATGCAGCCACAACTCAATTGAGGCTTATGCAAAATAAGATAGGTTGGGTCCTTGGGGGCGCCTGGGTGGCTCACTTGGTTAAGCATCTGCCTTTGGCTCAGGTCATGATCTTAGAGTCTTGGGATCACTGGGCCTAGTGAGGAGTCTGCTTCTTTCTGCTCCTCTCCTTCTGCCCCTCTCCCAGCTCATGCCCTCTGTCTTTCAAATAAATAAAGAAACAAACTCTGAGAAAACAAGAGAGTGTGAATCCTTAAATATTGATTCTTTCAGACCGATGTTCTTAAGACTCACACTGAGCTTATTTCTAAAGGTATGAATTATGGCAAATGAGTCAATAAGTCAATGTCAATGCTTAGAGTTCATGTCTTCAACCATGTTCCTAACCAAATCTCTAAGTTGTTGATCTCTGTCATACTTGACTGTGTGCGTAACAGTGTTTGAGCTGCCGGGTCTGGTGGGGCTGGGAATGCCGGCCTTGGGAGGGATTTGGGACGGTGCTTGCCAATCCTGTGACACACCAGTGTTCTTTCCCATCATCAGCTTGGCATTGACTGGGTCAACAACAGAGCACTATTCCCGGTTTATGTTGAAATTCTCTGCTGTCTTTTGAAATCCTAAGTAAAGATTTCCTCCTATTGTGTAAATCAAGAAGTCTGACCGAGTATTGTTTTTGGCATTCTGCTGCTAGGAATCTCCATTCTAGGGGTCACCTATAGGTGTCTGAGAGTGGCCCAAGGGACCGTTAGAGCTGATACAACGGGCGTGCAAGCCGAGTCTTCGTGACGATAAAACCCGTCTTCGAGGAACAGGCAGAGATAAGCTACGGTAAATTGAAGAGGGATACAGCCACAACTCAGAGGCTCCATCACTCAGACGACCAAGGTTGTAGAGAGCAGAATGGGAACACCCAGGAAGCAGTCCCTAATAAACCAGCGCAGTAACTGGAAGTGTTTCTGAGGGTGGGAAGGAGGTCTCGGAAGGCCTCCAGGGTGAGATACGGCAAGCAATGAACACGTCAGGATCTGCTGGCAGTCCTGGCTTTGGGTCCATCAACCTGCTTCTGTGATGTATGAAGTTTGCTGACCCGAGGAAGCTGGGCCATGGAAGGACAGTAGCAAAGTGGAGGCTGCCTGGGCCTGACAAGAGGGACCACCTGTCCCTGTCAGTGTGACATCTGTGCTGATGAAGGCAGACCCTCATTTCAAAGTGGGTCTGCAGCCCCCGGGGTGGGCGTGGCCTCCACTGAGGACCGCAGGGGGTTTCTCACCTTCCCTTAATTGCGCGGTGGTTCTTATGGTCTGACGCTCTCAAAACTTGCAAAATGGATTGAAAGGCTTTCGTAAACGTTCATCCGCACTGCCAAAAGGGCGCTGACTAACTCTCTGAGCTCGCACCGACTTCACACCCCTCGCTGTCTCGCTGAGTCCACCTAGACTCTGGACGGCTCTTCCCTTTGTCTCCCACCTGAAGCCGCCTGCTTCCTGCTCTCCTAAGCTCACACCTACAGCACAAGCCTCACCATCTCGATGGTTCCATGTCCACTGTGTGCTGAGCTCCGCTGAGATCCCTAACCCAGCTCACTGACTATACCGATTGTGGATCGCTGTGAACACCAACTTTTTGTCGCCTCAATATCTATTTTCCCATTCTGCCTCAAAGCAAACGCTGGCTCATTTCCCTTACCCTTATGTTGGGTCACAAGCCAAGTCTGCCCAATGGTATGTAAACAAAAGTCGCGGTGCCCAGGTGGCTCAGTCAGGCGAGCCTCTGTCTTTGGCTCAGGTTGTGATCCCAGGGTCCTAGGATCAAGCCCCACATTGGACTCCCTGTTCAGGGGGGCATCTCTGTCTCCCTCTCCCTTTGCCTGCCACTCCCCCTGCTAGTGCTCACTCTTTCTATGTCAAAGGACTTCTGAGAAGGTTCCTTGAAAGGGGACAGAATGCCAGGGCATGTTGCCCTTGGTCTTGAAAATAGATCTCATCCGTCATCCTGTGACTCTGAGAACCGAAGTCACCCACTAAGAGTGGTTGGTTCATAAGTTTGAGGGAACTTGGGTTCTTGATAACTTTGCAGAACTACACCATCACCCTCTGTACATTTTGATTTCCTTTCTGTGACAAAATGAACCCTTCGTTTTGCCTAGGCTGCTGTATTTTAGTCTCTGTTACTACAGCTGAATGCGATTTCTCCGGACACAGCTCTCACCGAGCTTTGGGAGCCACCTGCCTGTCCACCTGCCCCCAGCCCCTCGGCCAGTGAGCGTCCTCTGCCTCTTACCATCTGACCATGATGTTGCATAAGGGGAACAACTGTCTTTTTTGTTCTTAATGCCAAGATAAGTCTGTGCATTTCCCTCCTTATCCTGTTGTATAAAGCGGAATGGATCGGACACTGAGGCTCATAAATCACATTCTATAAATGTTAATGGAGCAAGTGAAACCAGCACAACACCGTTTACACAGAAAGCTGCGGTTGGGTGGCCCAGAGAGATGTGGGACCAGTGATTCTTGTTTCTCTGGATTAGCCCCAGATCGTGTCAGACCAGTACTTCTGCCTCGCGGGGGGGTGGCGTGGGATGAGCTTAGCAACGGCGAACGTTATGATGTCCTAGTGTAAAGCTGAGCCACACCCACTACACTTCCCAAGGGCTAGATCTGAAAAAAAAAACAAAAACACATTAATTTCTTTACCTTGTCTTGAACCTTTTCCCCTAAAAGTCGAGGAGAAATAAAAGTCAAGATAAGGGGCGCCTGGGTGGCTCAGTTGGTTTAAGCGACTGCCTTCGCCTCAGGTCATGATCCTGGAGACCCAGGATCGAGCCCCACATCAGGCTCCCTGCTCGGCAGGAAGCCTGCTTCTCCCTCTCTCACTCCCCCTGCTTCTGTTCCCTCTCTGGCTGTGTTTCTCTCTGTCAAATAAATAAAATCTTTAAAAAAAAAAGTCAAGATAAGGAGATTACAGCAGGAAGACAGGCAGGGGCCAGACGGGCTGCCCAACAAGGGGCTATGATGTGAAGGGTCCCCGGGGGTGGGGAAAGCAGGGGCTGCCTCGTCCCAGCTGCTGGCAGAGCCCTGGGCCATCACTGTGCTGAAACTCCTCCTCCCCTTCAGGTTCCCCCTGCTTCTGTTGGGGAAAGCCCCGCCCCCGGCTTCAGCACGTTTAGGGGGAGCGGTCCTCTGAGAAGACAGGTATCGAGGCGAAGGATTCCTCCCCCAAGGAGCCTTCAGGCCGCGAAGAGCAGGGTAGAGAAGGCTGTGATTGGAATCTTCAGGACGGAAGTGGTTATGGAGGCCCGAACCTGCTCGTCCTGCTCCATCAGAGCGGAGAGGCGTGGCTGCAAGTCTGTAAGCAGATTTGCGACCACACAGAGGTGATTTTAACAGGGGTGCCTGTGGGCCTCTGCACTCTGCACTTGGAGGCCTCTACCCCACTCCCCCTCGAAGCGCCTAGAAGCGGCAAGGGTGTGTCTGCACGTCCCTGTCGGCGGGACCCCTCGCTAGCTACCGGCGGCGGCTGGGGGGTGCAGCCAGTGGTGCTCCGCGGCCTTGGTCCTTGGTCCCTCTGGGGCCGGGGAGTCACACGTGAGTCATGCTCGCCCCCTCGTTCTGCTCTCATTGATTGTCAGGCGTTGGTATTCACACACAGTCATTTCTCGGAAAAAATAACAAGGAGAAAACAATAAACATGATTTTTCAGTGATGGATTTCCTGTCTTCTGTACCTCAGGAGTCCTACGTCCTGCCCGCCCTGCCCACCTCAGCCTCTGGATAGTCTTTCTTTCTTTTTCTTTTTTTTAAGGATTTATTCATTTACTTCACACACACCCACACACACAGAGCACAAGCAGGGGGGTGCTGCAGAGGGCAAGGGAGAAGCAGGTTCCCGATGAGCAGGGAGCCCCACTCCGGGCTCGATCTCAGGACCCTGGCATCCTAACCTGAGCTGAAGGCAGACCTTTCACCGCCTGAGCCCCTAGGGGCCCCTGGGAATCATTTCCGTGCCGCCGACAGACGCGTAGTAAAGAAGGTGTTGCTTCAAGAGTTCATACTTCCCAGTCCGTCCCCTGGTATGGCTGCTTGGTCCGACGAGTCACTTCTCCCACCTGGGCCTCAGCTTCCTCCTTCGTAAAGTGAAGGCAAAGCTTGCCTCGAGGACAAGGCACTTCCTGAAGCGAGCGGGTGGCGGAGACCCGGGTGTCCTGATGTCCTGGCTTCTTTCCTTTCGCAGGAACTCACAGCTTGTGACAGTCATGATTTGAGGAGCCGACAGGCATTTTATGCTCTGAGAAGTGACGTGAAGATCGGTGTGATTATTGGTGGGGAATTATGGTCCCTAACAATCTGACAGGCAGACTGAGGCCATTGCTCGAGGAGAAAATCACTTCCCTTCGCTGCTTTGTTTCTCCCACAAGCCTCTGGGGAATGGCTTGTAGGCTCCTTGAAGAGTCAACTAATACTCCCCAGGCTTCAACTCTAGTTAATGAGACTTCTGTTGGCCTTTTCCAGTGTGTGAGCCTTCTCTGATGTCACCGTAAGCTAAGGCTGGCTGTCCTCCGCCCCCAGGCACCCCCTTAGGCGAACCGTGCGTGTGTGCGTGTGTGCGTGTGTGTGTGTGTGTGTATGCGGATGGACGGGTGTGGGCATGTGCGCGTGTGTGGCTCTCTCAAGAATCACAAGGACCCCGTGTGCCCGGGTTCTCTCTCCGGGGCTCACAGCGGTGCTCTGATGCCTGTGAGCTCTGTCTGCCTGCAAGCCCTCCGGAGAGGAAGACCCTAAAGTCAGGACCTTGTGAGGAGCCCTAAAGCCAAGCAGGCTGTCTTCGGAGGGGGCCTCATCAAGGGCAACCTCATCTTTGGAGGGAGGTGACAGGGCTGCCGACTCTGGGGCAGCTGGTCCCAGGAGCAGCTCACCCGGTGAATGTGGGCTGCCTGTGGTGCCCTGGCCCTGCCGGCCTGGGGGTGCTGGGGCCAGCGGGGTGGTTCCCAACCCTGCGGGAGCCTGGGTTCTCAGAAACCTTACAGGATGAAGTTCCTGTTTTATAGATGAGGACACTGAGGTCCCGAGAGCTTCAGTGACTTGTTCTCGAGTCGGCCGCACACCAGTATCTGCTAGGGTCAGAGTGCAGGTTCTTTGATTCTTAATTAAATGATCTTTTCTACTGAATGTTTTTGTAATCAGGAAGAAGACAGTCTTTTGATGAATAATTACAGGAGGGTTAGGGCAGATAAAAGAATTCCCTGATCTATTATCTGGCAGTAGTACCCTCTCTAAGAGAAATGGCTCTGAGTTAGTTTTAAGAAACAATCAGGGTCACAAAAATGCGCAAATAAATTGTAACGTCCCATTCACATTTCCCAGGGCTCTTCATTTCTCTTTCTGTTCATGGATCCCACTTCCAGTGTCCTCTATCCTAATAAACTAAAAAGTACCCATAGGAGCCTCTGGAACATGTCTGCCTTTCTTCCTCCCCCTCCCTTCCTCTTCCTTTCCCTATCCTCCTCCCCCCACTCCTCCTGCCCCCCTCCTTCTCCTTCTTGTCCTGGATCTTCTGAAAGCCCCGAAAAGAAAATAGGAAGGTCACATTTCCTTCGTCTTGATCCCCACTGACTGATGTCCTTTGGAGCTGGGAAGGGGGACCTGGGCTTAATTCCAAAGCTATGTGTAATCAAGAACTGGAAATGGAGCCCTTGGTTTTCTTCTTCTATTTTAAAATAAAGTTTATTTTAAATTTATTCTCCAAAGGTAGACCCTGAGACTTGGGCTGAGGTGCAGATAGTTTGTCAGGCAGGGGAATGAGAATGCCCAAGTGAGATAGCGAGCCAAGTGGGACGGGGGTGGGGGGTTGTTTAAATCAGGACTCAGATACAGTCCTCACATTTCGTTGGTTCATATGTCTCCTCAACCTCTTTATAGGCTCCCTATTTGTCACTTTTCCTCTTGTAATTTGTTTATTGAAGAAACGGGGTTGGGACACCTGGGTGCCTCAGTCACTTAAGTGTCCAACTCTTGGTTCCGGCTCCGGTCACGTTCTCAGGATCTTGGGATGGAGCCCCACCCCCATCCCTAGACTCCACACTCAACAGGGGCTCTGCTTGAGATTCTCCTGCTCTCCCCCTTACCCTCCCCCTTCAAATAAATAAATAAATACATCTTTTTTACTGCATCATTTTACTGATTAGATCTACAGGGTATAATTTGATATGTTCTTTCATATGCTGTAGTTCATATATATTATTGTTAGATATAAAGGTAGAACTTTGTCCCAGTTTAATAATGATGATAAAATAATGATAGATACTCTGATTGTTAAGCTCTATTCATTTTTATTACCACTATTTTTATAATATACTTTATATTTTAGATTTCCAGAAAAATTGAGAAGATTTTGAGAAGGGTTCCCCATCTACTCCCCTACCCCTGACAATTTCCCCTATTATGAACATCGTACTTTAATATGGTGCATTTGTTACAGTTAATGAACCAACACTGATGCATTATTATTACCCAAAGCCCCTGGTTTATTTGGATTTCCTTAGTGTTTCCCGAGTGTCCTTTTTCTATTGGAAGATTGCATCCAAGGTGACATTACATTTCTTTTCAGATCTCCTCAGGCTCCCCTGGGCAGTGACAACTTCTCAGACCTTCCTGGTCTCAGCTGGTCTTGACAGTCTTAAAGAGCGCTGGTCTGCATGTTGTAGTCTGTGCCTCGACAGGCATTCATAGGACATTTCTCTCATGATTAGACTGCTTCTCGGTTTGGGGAGGAAGATCACGGAGGGAAAGTGCCCCTTCCGTCGCACTGTAGCTGGAGCACAAAGCTGTGACATGATTTGTGACGGTTGGGTTGACTTAGCCTCCTGGCCCAGGTGGAGTTTGTGGGGTGTCTCTCCAAGCAGTTGCATGCCTGCCCCACCTCCCCACCTCCCTGCTCGTTGGAAGGGGGTCACAGGGCAGGGCCCACACCTCTGGGGGGCACCACGCCCCTCCCCTAACTGCCCTTTCCTTGAGGGTGTAGTGTGTATGTAAAATCATTTGGAATTCCTCTGCTTGAGATATTTGTCTCTTCTCCCACATATTTGTTTACTGAATCCTTGATTTACATCAGTGTGAACTCACAGATATATTTTACCTCTTAGGCTATAACCCAAAGTGCTTTATACTGTTGCTCAGATTGTTCTAGCTCTTTCTGTGGGGTCTCGTGTCGCTCTGACACCCTTCTCATTGTGGGTTATTATTTATCACTTTTGAGCACTTCCTGAGTTTCTGGGCTCCATTGGTTTTAAGGAAGAGAAACTCCATTTGCCTCAAGTCTTGAGTGAGGGGATTACATTTTATGGTAAGAAGTACACAAAGATTATTCTTCTCTAAGAAAATGTGATAGCTAGTTTTGCTTGACTTCCTAAACCTCTGAGGTCAACAGCCCACGCTGCATCCCCCATCCATGCTTAGTTCTTGGAGCTCCTTCCAAGATACATGGCTCGAGTCACAAATTCTCTATCGCGAGAGTCATGTCTGACACTCCATCCACTGACTCAATTCTCCTTAACTGCTGAAAACCAGAAATTAAAAAAAAAAACACCTGACTTGCAAACGGATTTATTTCCCTCTCTGATCTATACTGAAAAGACTTTATCAAGACTTACCGAGTGACCCTTAATTTTATCCATTGCCCTTTAGAAATCTGTTTAACATGACATACATAGAAAGGTTGAGAAAATTTTGAATATTAACTTTAATGCACCAGTGTGAATATAATATTTTGATTTCGATCACATACATTTCTTATGTAGTTTCTAGGGAGGAGAGTAAAAAAAAAAAATCTTTGCTCTAGAGATTTAACTCTGTCAGTGTGTGAAAGTTCTCCACCGTATAACCTAATGATGGTGGGCTGCTAGTCCCCAAGCTGGGACAATGGGAGTCAGAGACCTCCACGGGCACACTGAGGCCTCTGTTTACTTTTCTGATGAGCAAACTCACTCTTCATTGTCAAGCAAATCAACCAAATCAACTTTTCTTCTGTCAGAAGAAGTCTGACTTCATATTTAACCCAAATAAATGTGCTATATTATGCATTTCCATGACAACCGGCTCTCTTCTGAACACAGTGACTAGTTGGGGATGAGAGGATCCCATTTCCTCTCACATCAATTTAAAAAGATGGCAAGTTTAACTCCCTTGATTTTATAATATTTACAATTTAAATGGCAACATCATTACTCCCTATAAGTCAGAACTTTGCTTTTTTTTTTTTTCCTACCAAAGCTTGTTTATCAGTAAAATCTTGTTCCCAAGCTAAAGCTAGGTTTAAAGCATGGATGAAAGGAATGAAAGTTAATTCCCACATAGTCATTGTAATAATTGGGATGGGTTACATCATTTGTAGGGCCTGGTACAAAGTGAAAATCTGGGGCCTCTTGTTCAAAAATTAAGTATTTCAAGATGGCAGTGATGAAGCCTTAAGACTGGTGTGAACACTTCTTGCGGGGGTCGCTCTAAGAGCAGGGCCTTGTGTGACCCCCACAAAGCGGGCCTGGAGAACAGTTCTGTCCTTGGAGACTCTAGTCACATTCCTAGAGTAGGCCAAATCCTTGCGTTAAGAGTTTCCAGATTAGAACAATAACATCGCAAGAACACTCTTTGCATGCATTTTCTTCTCTGTAAATGCAGACCAATGTATTGACTGCAAGCATCTGTGGGTTTTCCTATCTGTAAACATGGGACATTAATCTACCACAATCTCTTCCATACTCTGGTGCACAATTTTCTCAGTGTCTCGGTGTTCCCATCTATAAAATGGGGATAATGCACTTAACCTGAATTGTAAGGATCGACTGGGTTAACATGGCAATGCGCTTAGAATGGTTATCTGTAAGGCTTCTTGGTATAATTATCATTATTATCACTGTAATTGTTCTGTCATTTCATTCAAAATACAGACTACAATTATATCAGAACAGGAACTTAATTTAATGGCAGTGACAGAGTTGGCTTATAAAATCTTTTCCCCACCAACAGTCTACCAGGAGCATAACCCTTTCCATATTTTTGCAAGGTTTTTTACTTTTCACTGGAAAAATAGTGACAGTAGTGAGTGAGTTGATGTAAACCAGCTCTGATAACTCGATTTGGGTGTGAGCTTCCTCGGTCCTCTCTGCCCTCTAGCCGCCATACATGAACGTGGGGCTGCCTTCTCTGGCGAGTGGCCTGAGCACCAGCGTGGGTCACTGAAGACGGTACTAGAGGTTCGATTTGCAGGGACATCGCAATCATCATTAAGTGAGCCAGAAGGACGTTGTTTCGATTGCTAAGGATTCTAAATCTTCACGCCAGCATTAGACTCGAATCACCTCCAAATCCTAGGACATCAAAGACCAGAGAGAAGCAGTAGCCACAAAAACTAATACGTGCTCCTCTTGCTCTAAGGGAATCTTCAAATCAGTACCGCATTTAAGAACCAAAGTGTTAGTCCTTCCGCAGTCCTGGCAAGGAGAATGCATACCCTCTGAAGGTGGAAGGAGAGGGAGTGGATGGTTTAACTTCAATATCTGTGAAGAATGGCACCTGCAGAAGGAAGAAAATCGTGTTCTCAGGAAGGATTATTACAAATCTGGCTGAAGAAGCCACCAGGTAATCCAAGGTTCCGGGTGCAAGAACTCACGGAGAGTCCGCTGAAGGGCGCACACAGGTGTAGACACCTCTCTTGTTGCAAGTACTCATGTGAAATTCAAGATAAAGCTGTAGTCTCATCTTTTTTTAAAAAAATATTTTTATTGTTACTTAAATTTTTTTCCAGTGTTCCAAGATTCATTCCCCGTTCCCCACACCCAGTGCTCCACGCTTTAGGTGTCCCCAGTACCTACCACCAGGCTCTCCCATCCCTCCACCCCCTCCCTCCAAGTCCCTCAGTTTGTTTCTGTGTTCAAAATCTCTGTTGTTTCGTTTCTTTCCCTGAATTACCCTACTTCCTATTTACTTTCCTTCTCCCACTGTCCTCCAGGTTACCCCTCATGCACCACAAGTAAGTAAATCCATGTGATACCTGACTTTCTCTTCTTGGCTTATTTCACTCAGCATAATCTCTTCCAGTCCAGTCCATGTTGCTACAAAAGTTGGATATTCATCCTTTCTGATGGAGGCATAGTATTCTATTGTATATATGTACCACATCAACAATTTGGTAATGTGGCAGGATACAAAATCAATGCACAGAAATCAATTGCATTCTTATACACTAACAACGAAAAAATAGAAAGGGAAATCAGAAAATTGATTCCGTTTACTATAGCACCAAAAACTATAAGATACTTAGGAATAAATCTAACCAAAGAATTCAAGGATCTGTACTCGAGGAACTACAGAACACTCATGAAAGAAATTGAAGAAGACACAAAGAGATGGAACAGCATTCCATGCTCATGGATTGTAGTCTCATCTTTTACTATCAGTGCTTCCTCCCCTTTGAAAGGGATTGAGGAGTCCTTCCCCCCACACACAAACAAAGGAAACCACATTAATGTGTCTATTACTGACTTATGTAAGTGACTCACACTTATGTAAGTGCACATCTCCAAAGCCTAGGGATTTTTCATAAGAGAGTGGGCTGTTCTAGTTAGGTTTTTTTTTTTTAAAGCTTATTTATTTATTCAAAGAAAGAGAGAGAGTAGAGGGAGTGAGAACACGAGTTGCAGGGGGAGAGGCAGAGAGAAAGAGAGAAGCAGGCTCCCTGCTGAGGAGGGGACCCTGGGATCATGACCTGAGCCCAAGGCAGACACTCCTCCACCCAGAGCCAGATGTCCATCAGAGAACAGATGCACAAAATAAGCAAATGAGCACCTCACACCAAAGCATTTGAGAAATGAGTTCCAGGCGGACTGTGGACTTCACAGGGCGACGTGACTGATCTGACGCAGACACATGAAATCACAGCATTGATCCAAAGCTGGAGACCTTGCACATGAACTGTACCGATGCCGGCGAAGGTCAGTCTGGGGCTGGGGCTGGGGGTGGGGGTGGTCAAGGCTGCTGTCCTCATCCCCGGTCCCAAGGTGTTGGTTGGTGAGATCAAAGGCCTTCTGGTAGACCTTCTGGTTTTCACGGCTCTGTAAGAACCACTTTATTTGATCACAGCTAGAACAAAGAGAGAGAGAGAGAGAAAGAGAGAGAGAGAGGGAGAGAATTAAAAATGTGAAGCTTACTGATAATTTTATAGTAGCTTTCCCCACAAAGAATTAATTCATTTAATTTACAGTCTGAATGTTCTCTAAAGAAATTACTGTATATCGCATTAAAGGCTTTCATTCAGTTGTTTGGCACTGTTTCATGGTGAGGATCACAAAGCAGAAGAGCTCTTATGAGAAATACACGTTACAGGTGAGATTCGTTATGTGTAAGCATCGGTGTTTTGCTTTCAGTTCTACTTTGATAGTCCTTGTTGAAAAACTTCCATTATATTTTTATTAGAGCCTGAGTCTCCCATAAAAACCCCAAACTGTTGCTTTTCTGTGCCTGAGGGAATCCTCACGTCTGCTTTCTTCAAGATTCTGATTGCTAAGGAGGAATCGTAGCCACAGCCTGGCAAATTTGAACAGTTTTAAACAATATAAAACACCAACTCCTTTTACTAGAAAGTGACAGTGCGATTCAAACCTGAAATCAAACACGTGTGAAATACTTGTGTGTTCGTTTCCTAGGGCTGCTGTCACAAGGCACCAGGAGCTGGGTGGCTGAGACAACAGCAGTGGATGTCTCCCAATTCTGGAGGCTGGAAGTCTGAGGTCGAGGTGACAGCCAGGCCGGGGCCCTGGGAACTGCAGGGGAAGTCTTCCTTGCCCCCTCCTGGGCTTTGTGGTTTGCCGGTGGTCTTCGGTGGTCCTTAGCCTCCAGCGGACTTGATATGCTCTCTGCCGTCGCTCTCACAAGGCATTCTCAAGGTGTCTCTGACTCCATACGACCACCTTCTTAGAAGGACACCAGTCGTGTAGGATGCCCCCTCCCTTGCCCCTACCCTTGCTTCAGGATGACCTCATCTTAACATCACGTAACATCTGCAACAACCCTATTTCCAAATAAGTTCCCAGTTGGAGATACTGGGGGTTCAGACTTCAATATGTACCCTTTTATGGGGGGTTTACAATTCAACATTTCACAACATTCTATTACAAATGTTTTTATATCAAAAGGTGAAATTTTACCAGTATTTTTAAAATGATATTGTTTAGATATTGGAAAAATCTGCATTACAAGATTTTTTCATCATAACTACTATACAACTAAATTTTAATTTTATATGTCATTAACAGTGTATGTTGTGTTTATGAATGATTAATTTTCAAATAATACATCTTACTACCTAGGTTTGTATTTCCAAAGGTTATTATAAAAACCACTAAGAAATAAGTTATGGAAAGAATCTTGTGATATAGATTACTGCAATCAGTAAAGTCCAGATTAAAATGATGTCAATCGAATATGCTGATTGATTTTATAATAAATTATAAAAACAGATAACACATCAACTGTGTTCTTTCTCGTTGTTTAGTTTGTAATAATCCAATGTGGCGTGAGATGAAACTTTTATGAAACAATATACGAGGCGTGATATTCCTTCTGCAGTTGTGTGAGAACATAAAGTGGGCTTTGAATTTGGAGTCTGAGAAGTCAGAGTCATGTGTTAATATCAGAAGCCTTCCCATTAACTTTATTAGACATCATGATTAAACCTCTCTGTACTTTGGAGGAAAGAGAAAGGTAGTTAGCTGAAAAGCTCATCGCTCTGGAGCTGAGAGGTGGCAGGTGCTCCTCATCCATTACAGTAAAATGGGAGGGAGGAGAGGACAGCCTAGGACCCACTTGAGAACGAATGTGCTCAGAGGGCTCAGCTCCAGGTCTGACTCTCCCTGGGAGTGGAGGTCTGCTGGTTGGTCCCCTTGCAAGAGCATTGTGTGCCCAACCAGCTGTCCTGGGTGAGAGTTACTGGCTGGCTAAATTTAGGTCGCATGTGGAAACTTGGCGGCAAAGGATCTGGGCAATGTACCCTTTTGATTTCCAGGTATGGTAGATCAGGAAGGGGAGCTAGGATGTGGAGATGTGGGTCCTAAGTGAACTTAACACGTTTACAGAATTTTCTGTCTTCCATGGAAATTACCAACAGAGCTGCCCTGCACTTCTATTCTTGGAAACAGACCTAATATTGTGTGTGTGTGTGTGTGTGTGTGTGTGTGTGTGTGTGTATCAGATGTTTCCCACTGTGATTTATCAGTCTTCTGGAAATTAGAGTAGTTGACCCATAGGCATGTGGTCCTATCTCTGTGAAGGGAGGTAAGATATTCCTGAGTCCTAAAGCCAGACATGTAGAAATGACCCTATCAGGGAGTACAGGGCAAAGTCATAAAACTACACAGAATGATGACTGCCAAGAAAGAGTCTCGAGAGACTCTGGGACGACTCTCTCTATGCGGGTTTCATCGGGGTTCACGCACTTGTCACGGCACTAGTTTGTATTTCCTGTGTCTGTTTCATTAATGTTTATGGCAGCAAATACAAACAAACACGTCAAATGAAGTCTGTGAATTTTCTCAGAGAGGGAAGGGCAAACAGCCAGAGTGGAGCTCATGAGATACAGATTCTGTAGCCTGTTGAGTGAGAAGCCTAGAGACCGAGAGGGTCTTTGAAGAAGAGGGTGGAGTGGGCTGAATCCAGAGTCCTTCGGGGGGAGGGTGGGCACTGTGGGGGTCCTGGGGTCAGCCCTGGGCAAGATGGCTGCATGGCAAGGGTACCGTCTGGCCTGCTGTCTGCTGGTGAGTGTTCTCAAGCTGACCCCGGTCAGCACGGTCCTGGCTCCTGGCCTGGAAGGCGGCCAGAGTCCTTGCACCTTGCAGTCCTCCCCGGAGGCTGGATCGGACAGACCCACCAGGTTGTGTGGTTTCCGTCTGGTCACCTGATGTCTCTGAGATGTCGGAGCTCGGTGACCTCTAATGTCCGTCCTGCTCCGATGCTCAAATATGTTTGCCACGGAAGCACGGGCACTCTGTTCAGGCTGGTTCCAGCGCCCTAGGACGGGAGCAATGCAGCGGGGGAGGGGAAATCACGCCCATTCCTCTGTCTCCGCGCATCGCCCTTGACTTCGGGTCTGCACCCACGCAAGCCCTGCGGTGACACGAATGCCTAATGCGTAGCCCACCTGGCTTCCCTGTCGGGGAGCCTCTGCCTCCTCTCCTGATAAAGCTTTGGATCTTGGCGCCACCACCCAGTTGGGAAACATCGTCTGCATGAGTGATTGTTCCCTCCACACCTCGGATGGGGTCTGAGTCTAGGCTGTGCCTGTCCAAGCCCAGGGGACAGGAGCGATGCTCATTCCACAAAACGGAGGTGAGGACTTCCTTCCTTCGGGCTGGGTGTTTCACCTCCTGGGGTAGCAGGCCCTGGGAGACACAACCTGCTCTTGTTTCCAGGTTGGCAGCACTTCCTCACACCAGCAGGCACAGGAGCTTTCCGTGAGTATTCCTCGCGGCTTTCCTTTTTCTGGAATGATCCTGCTGCCTTTATCCTGGAGCCCTGACTCCTGGCCCGAGTCTGGGAAATCATTCACATACCAGCTGGGATGTCTTCACTGCTGTGGGTACAGCTGCACTCCGTCTTGATGCAGTCATACGGCCCTGGGGCAGTGGCCTCCACGCCCTCTCCACAGACAGGTCTTGGAGACTCGACGGCAGGCACAGCAGTGAGGAGACAGGAGACGCAGGTGAGGTTTTCCGGTACCCCTGGGTGTTTTTGTCCAGGAAGGGACAGGTCATCTGGGGCTGTGCCTGAGGTCTGGTCTGAGGGAACAGAGGTTGCTCAGAACACATGCGGGAAACCCACCACCTGGGGGAGGGCTCGGGGGCAGGGTGGGGACAGGTGGCCATGTCATTTTTACAGGGTGAGAGAAGAGTGAGAGAAGAGGCCTTTGGTTTCCAAGTCAGGCGACTTCTTTCCCGTAGGTGTTTTTCCCTCCCACAGACATGGCAGGAAAGCCTTTGTGTCCCCCTCGAGTCAGCTCGAGAAGCCACCAAGTGCTTCACCTCTGTGGGGCAGCTTCTGTCCTGACAACCCCCGTGGTGCAGTCTCGAGGCATAGGAATCCTGGAGCAAGAGCATGATTCCTCCTCTCTGAAGAGAAGGGTCAGGGGGCGGTTCTGTACTTCAGGATCCCACAGAGAGCTCCCGGTGGAAAGCATGTGTGTTGGGGCCGGGAGCCCGGCTCCAGGCGGGTAGGACAGCCATGGCGAGGAGGAGTACGAAGAGGGGATGCTCTGTGGGACAGGGGCATGCGTTGTCCTGGGCAGGAGCAGATGGCTTTTGCGGGGACGGTCTCGGGTACGAAGCAGTCCTTGCTGTGACACACGGGAGGTGTGAACATGTGTGACTTCATGCTGTCACCAGGTGAGACCGGCCGTGTCGGACTAGGTAGGACTAGGACCCTCGGTCCTCACATGCTGGCCAGGACGACACTGTCGTGGGAGGCAGCTGGCGGTGTGCTCACCAAGTCCCGGACGTGGCCCTGAGGTCCTTCCTGCCCTCTCAGAGCACAGAGTCCTGAAGGGCCACCTCCCCGAGGTCACACCTCCCTCCCCGCGGGTGTCAGCCTCTTCCGTGTGGGGGTCAGCCACACACGGGGTCCCGCGTATCAGAACCCGGCCTCAGCTCTGCTGGGACTGCTTTCCTTCCCTCTCCCATGCACCCACACCCGAAGGGAGTGCTTAAGGGGTAATAAGCAGCCTACCGAAGCATCACAGGGGACCAGAATGGAGGAATTTTTTTTTTTAGCTTAAAGGGAACTTAAAGACCACATAAAACAGTGTTTTGTTTTGGTTTTTGGTTTTGTTTTAAGACTTGATATCAAGTTAAGACTTTATGGAACACGAGATAGAAAAAGCAGGTAGAAGCGAAGCACAGGTTCCTCAAGCTGTTTAAATCTTCATCATCTTGTGGGGAGTGTTAGGTCTCTGGAACCCCTACCTCGTGCCCAGCAGCACCACGGGAAACGTGACCCTTTACACCAGAGCCCTCAGTGCAGAGTTGGCAGATGCAGAGAGCAAAGGCACGGTCCTGACGGGGTAGTCCGGCCTGGGAGGAAAGGAGATGCAGGTCTTTTGAGGTCCTGCAGGGGGGCGGATGTGCTCAGGCTTCTTCCCGCTCCTTTCTCTGGTAACGGAACCCCCGCCTTAAATGGAGGAAGGTTCTTGGAAACCATGTTTCTATTATGTGCTCTTAAATCAGCGACAACAGCTGATTTGGACCAATGATGGTCTGACCTGGTCTGGACTAGGTGTGCTATTCCTCTATTTATACTTTTGAATCAAGACCGAGAGCTTATCCTTCAACTGGAGCAGAATTGAAGGAGGCAGAGAAAGGGATGGTTGCTTAGATTCCTGGCTCTGGTTCCTAATGAAGCAAAATCCTTTCCACTTATGCTACCTGCTTCTGGAAGAGTCTTTCCCGAAGCTCCTACACAATATCTATTCTACTGTCGTTCCTACGGCAAGAGACTTAAGTTAGCAGCTGTCGGTGAACAGCTGCTGCCAATTTTTGACATTCCAACCATTTGCTTCTTGTACAGAGTGTCTACACCATCAGGATTTGTTTTAAGTGTTTGGTCCAGTCTTAAGGATAGGAAACTCCATGTAAATCATTTCATAAGAATTTTAGTCTCTCTGTGAATATTTCTCAGTTGTTTTTCTGGTGTAACACAGTATATCCTAAAGAAACTTTCTATTCTTTAAAATTATATCTTAAAAGGTAACAGGGATTATGGGGGAAATATGGTTTGGGGCAAGCCATGCCGAACTTCTGCAATAATGTAATGAACTCAACCTTCCAAACAGTAACTATTCTAATAAAACAAATTTTATGAATAAATTAGGATAAAATACACTAAATTTTGGACTTTACCTAAAAAAAAAAAAAAAACCAGATAAGTCTCACCTGATGAAAGGATGTATCAGTATAGTTGAGTAATGGAGACAGAGGCAACTACAACAAGATGGTCTTTCTAGGACTGAGCCAGATGGGTTTCAAGGAGGAGCATGTGATCTGGGACCCCCAGGTGGCTGTTTTCCGTGGTTGTGTCCTCCATGGTAGCGCCATTCCTTGGTGGTGGGAGTAACAGCTGGCTGAGAAAAATAGTGACTCCACACCTGGGCTCCCCTGATTCTCCCTTGCTTCTCCATCATGCCTGTGTTGCTGCAGGTTGTAGAAGGAAGGGCTGTCATTGGACAGAACGTACTAATGACCAGTGTTGGTGTTGCTAGAAGCTATCTGCATTTGAATAGCAAGTATATTTTACTAATTTTTTTTTTACTTGACTTGAGTCTTCCCTTCCAAAGTTGGCTCTGGCTTTGTTCGTTTCATCAGATAATGCCATGGCAGAAAGGATACTGCTCAGAGATGGCCCAGAGAGTTCAAAAGTTGGACAAAGGATTTCATAAGGGGGGGGGTTTTGGCCCCACAGCCATGCTTCAGAAGCATCAACAGCAACTTCAATTCAGAAATCTGCTTGGGGTGATGATAAAATTGAAATAGTTGTGAGCACCTGGGAAGGACCTTCCCCCATGGCTCTGCCTGAACAATTCTTTAGCAGGAGATATTCCTGCCCAGAATGTGTCACTTGCTGAGACCCTCAGCAGGTGTCAGAAACGGGATGTCAAAACCTCAAGGCTCAAAGGGATCGGTGGGAATCATTAAGTGTTCGATTACACAGAAAGGAAAAGCAAGACACATCAAATATGACATGGTGACAAGCTTTGCCAATATTGTTGGTTACCAAATGGTTTAAGCCATGGCCTCAGCCTGCTCTCAGAGTGTGTAGGGCAGGGTTTCTATCCCAGATGGGGTAAATCCATGGATTTTAGGGTAGTCTGTCAACAGAGTCTTCCCAATGAGTTTCTAGCTTATAGACTCAGAACAATGAACATTAATTCACCTGCATCTTGTGAATCTCTAAGTAAGATTTTTGTCAGGGGTATTTGATTTAGTAGCTGTGGTTTTAGCTTTTTTCCTACATTTTACAGGGGGAAGCCCATGCTGTGTTAATCTTTGTGTTCCATTCAACCCTTTGAACTCTTTAAAGGAAGGGCTCTTCCAACTTTGCAGGACTTTTAAGAGCCACACTGCTCTCCTGGAAAGGGCACAGGCTGCAGACAGGGAAGAAATGTGACTCTATATGGAGTTATGCAGTGTGACAGGCTGGTACTAGCATAGTTAGAAATTGGGGGAGGGGAGGAGATTTTTAACTCATGAGGTTTTTAACTGATGAGGGTGAGACAATTTGACTTTGGACTTTAATTAATTTGGACTTTACTTACAAGTGAATTTAATTTTCAGACTTTAATCTCTCCCTAGAAATTTAATAATGAAGGGATTTGAAAATTTTGATGGGTGCATCTATATGCTGTTGACATTTATTACTGAAATACCTTAAGACTGTCATTTAATTTCATTGCAAAACTTTTGATGGAGCTGTACTTGGACCGTATGGATTGAAACCATTTGGATTGGGAAGAATAGGGACATAATTTTAGATGTGATTGTAGCATGGCCTTATAGTTAATTTAATTAATCTACTGTTTGGACCCATTTCAGTTTCTGGAGCAAAATCTACATTGACTACCAGCTGTTATAAGAGAATGTTGAAAGGAGTACTGGGACAGCCACATCTCTGGTTGGTCACAGGTGGATTGGTTGGGCCCTGTGGATGAAAAGAACAAAAAATAGAGGTATTTGGGGATGGAATATTTGCTTTCCATTCTTCATTAGAAGAAGCCAGCATCAGAGAACTGTTCCTGGCTTCATTTCCCTTCCATTCAGTTCCCTCCAAGGGAGAAGTAGTGCTCTGCAGCTGGCTGGGACAGGCTTGCACTGGTAGTTTGATGTCATCCCTAGTGGGACAATTTATGGCATGGAAACCAGCAAGCACTATGAATTGGGATTTTTCATTCCATGAAACTGGCTCTCCAGCAGAGTCCTCTGTCACCCATCTGGAAGGAATGACTTATCCATTGATGACTTTGGGATGGGGAACTGGTCATGTGGATGGCCATCCCTTTCTGTCCCCTGCTTCATGTGTGTGTGGGTGTATGTCTTTGGGGATCTGCCTATCTGCGGATAGCATGTGTTTGGGTCTCATCTCAGCTTTGGGGTGACTTTGACCATGGGTACTCTGCATCCAGGAGGGAAAATCAGCTCCAGTACCACCCGGAGTGGGGTGAGTGAGGCTGTCTATGTGGGGATGAAACCCTCTTCACAGCCCAGAGCTGCGGTCTTAAAGCCAATGTTTTGACCTCTATGTGTCTGACTTCTTAATTTCTCTCAATTGGTTCAGAACTCAGATGGAAAGGAGAGCAGTATAATTTATTAGCTTCCTTATACCCCAACACTTATTTTCTCTCTTGCAGTCTTCTGATGGTTACTTGTAACTTTAAAATATTCCCTTTTAAAAAAATTATCTTTTTTTTTTGAGAAATGATCCTACCAAGGATGGAAATATGCATTGGGATTTAAAAACAAACAAACAAAAAACAGCTCAAATCACTTAAAGACAGCTTTGTCTTCTGTCTCAGATATAAACATAGCAATGAAGTTACATTGTATCTTTCTTACATATTTTTTAATGACCTTCTAAAAATAAACTTTTACTTAGCAACAATTTTAGGTTTATAGATAAGTTACAAAAATAATACAGCGTTCCTATAAGCCCTTCACCCAATTTCCCCTCATTTCAACATTTTGCATTATCACACTCCATTGTCAAAGCTAGAAAACCAATGTTGACATATTACTTGTTACTGGACTCCAATCTTCATTCAGATTAGTCTAGTTTTTCCACTAACGTATCTTTCCTGTTCAAGGATTCCGTCCAGGAGACTCTATCCTGCTCACCATCCCACCTCCTTAGCCTCTCCTGGTCTGTGACAGTTTCTCTGCCTTTTCTTGTGTCTCATGACCTCGGCCGGTTCGAGGAATACTGGTCAGGGATCCTCTGGAAAGCCCCTTGATTTAAATGTGTCTGAGGTTTCTCCCCTTGTGAGACTGGAGTTGTGGGTTTTAGGATGAATTATTCATTAAAAATATTTTATAGACACAGTAGATATATAGATACTGATGTACATTCTATCTTATTGTTTTGAATTTTCAAAAAGCCGAGTAAGAGACAACATTTATATAGTGTTTACAACTTGCCTTTTTCATTCAACTTTGCTTTAGGATCTATCCTTTTTGAAATAACAGGCATTTTCCCCCACTATGATGTGATACTCGCACTCCTGAAAATCTTCATATTCTGCATAATTCTGCACTAAAAATAGCAGGGCTCCTGGGATAATTAGACCCATACATGATTAGGGGAAGACCACTGGAAACCCGCTCAGCAGCATGCCACCGTGGACAGTAGTGACCCCGGAACATGGGGAGGAGCTGGGGGAAGGCCCACGGCCGCGGGGGCCTCACTCCTGCAGCTCGGGGCTCCCATGACCTGCGAGGGGTTATCACCTCTAAGACACGGTATTGTCAAAATTTAAAATCTGATCCCCCTGTGTCACTTTAATTATCAGAAGATGTTTTTAACACAGGGAGAAATATCTTGGCAGCTTTCTCATGAGCACTTGAGTTACATGGCCTAGTTCCACGCTGGGGATGTACAGCATATTTGAAGCCCATAGATCATGGGCCCCAGGCACTAACACCCTTAGGCAGGGCGCTCATCCTTTTCATGAGGATCTTCCTGTATTACTAAGACTGTCGCCTCAATGGAGGTGTGGTCTTTTTTGGCCGAGCCAAGGACTTGCCACCAGTCTCTGTATTACCCATCCATGTGGGTCAAAGCCTTTCTTCTCCAGGTTCCCGAGCTTGCCAATGGGTGACCTTCTTGATGTATCTGGTAAAGCTCTGGGAACCGTGTTAGCAAGGCCCCCAGGCTGTTCTTTCAAGGGGTTTTATTGATTTCGTAAAGTCAGACATAATTCCTTAAAGCTGATGGTCATATCTGATGCTAAGCAGGTGATTCTCAAGTATGACCTTCCCATCGAAGCCCTTTGTTACTCCACCACCATTGCCAGCTGTGTCCTGTCACAAGGGCAACCGATTCTTACCGACCTCACATACAGAACTCTGTTGCCGGGGAAAATAAGAACACGCGCTAAGAGTTTCCAAATTCTTGAGCGAACAAGTAGGGAGAAAGAGACAAATGTTCCGTCTTTATTCACATACGTATACATTAGCAAAGTGCTGATAGGTTAAGAAAGGTTTTCTTAAATCTGGAAAAACAAACATAAAAGAACCAACAATGCTCCAAAATTTAAAATCATAGAGATTATGACCACACTTATCAGCTCATTTAGTCCCAGGTCATTAATTCCAGCGGATCTTGATTTTTTTTGTTGTTGTTGTTAGAAGTTGGACCAAGCTCTCTGTTTCTCCCTTAGAGCTCTATCTGAAAGTCTTGTGAGTGTCCTTTTCATGAATCTCTCTGAAGATGACTTTTGTAAAAACATCAGAATAAAACAATAACTTCTGTAAATGATAAAAAGACTTTAAAGATCTATTGAAAATTCATTATTGATTGTTTCAGCAATATGCAACATTTTAAGACAATAATTGGAATTATGACTGATAATGTTGTGCCAGTATATATTAGGATTCCAGAAATGTTACATAAATTCTGCAACCACTAATATTAATAACATATATCCATGCAAATATAAACTAAGAGGGTTTCATATCACTTATGTGACCAAGCTTCCCATGTAATTTAACATCAAATAAGCCTAAATTAATTTAATGTCTCTTCTTTTATAAGGAGAGAGAACAAATCCTTTGAGATGTTTTAGGGACTTTCTGGTCAAAGAAATTCACTTAGAATTTGATTTGGGGAAGTTTGTTAAAAATATCAAAAAGCTTGGACAGTTGATTGAATAGAACCACAGATAATTCTGAAATGATATTTAATTATCTGTTTAACCGAAGAGACTATCTTAAAGGCAAATACAGAAGGTTACACAGTGTTAAGCAAAACTCAGCTCTTAATATTAAGACTCAGTTAAGTCATCACTTAATAAAGACAACATGAAGCATAGGGAATGATTTTAGTAAAACAAAATACTTGCTTTTTAGGAGGATGACTTAAAAGGTAAAGAAAACCCTTTCATCACATCTTTCAAAGCACAGGCCAATAGTCCAAAAACACTCTGTCCTTCTAGGAAATAAAACAACATTACATAGCCAACCTGTCCATGCTGATATTTATTTTAAAACTATTTTAACCAATTTTTAGCCAGCTTGACTCCAAGAGGTAAAATTCTCTCTGTCTCTCTAAACATACAGGTAGTTTGTCCTCCATTATTTCCCTTCTCATTCTGAAATAACAAATTTTACTTCAGGACAAATTTACTTTTTTCTCCCCTTTACAAAAAACATATCTCTGTGCCTCAAACCTTTCCATACCCCAAAATACCTCCCACTTTCCTTGCATATGGAGTTGCTTTCCTTATTGTTTTCAACAGTTTTAACTACACATGTCAATTAGAATTCTTTAACTCTATTGATGCCTGGGTGCCTCAGTCGCTTGAGAGTTGGACTCTTGGTCTCTGCTCAGGGATGTGAGATCGAGCCCCACTCCTGGATCCACACTCAGCGATGTGTCTACTTGAGAGTCTCTCTCTCCCTCTGCCCCTACCCCTGCTTGTGCTTTCTCTCTCTCTCTCTCTTTATTGGATAAATCTTTTTTTTTTCTTAAAGATTTTATTTATTTGACAGAGAGAAACACAGCCAGAGAGGGAACACAAGCAGGGGGAGTGAGAGAGGGAGAAGCAGGCTTCCCGTCGAGCAGGGAGCCTGATGTGGGGCTCGATCCCGGGTCTCCGGGATCATGACCTGAGCCGAAGGCAGTCGCTTAACCAACTGAGCCACCCAGGAGCCCCTGGATAAATCTTAAAAATAAAAAAAAAATTCTTTAACCCTTAGAAACCTTAATGTGTAGTAAAAACTAAGAAGTAAGGATTTGTGAACTGTTATGTCAACATTTTTTAGATTGGCAAATTTATGAACACATTTTGTAATTTCTAGAAACACGTGCCTTTCCATAGAACAACCTTTCAATATGGCACACTTGGACATGAAGATGAACAGGCCCAAATACCTCTGGTTTCTATGTAACAGAGAGCCAAAAGTAGATAAACCTGTGCCCAGTAATTAATGTCTCAGTATTTTATCAGGAATGACCCAGGTATTTCATAAATATCTACCATTTAACTTACCTTAGTAAAACTCCAAGATTTCAACTTACTGGAAGGGCTTGGGAAACAGAATTATTGCTGAAAAATTCATCTATAAACTTTTATCCTACATATATATATATATATATGTATATATATATATATAAATTATTTGCACATAACAATTACATTTAGACCCTGAACATGCACTTCATGAGATACTCAGCCATGACTCCAAGCTCTCTTCCTGGCTGACGAATTTTCAAAGAGATGCCATGAGTGGGTATTTGACTAGTAAACACAGGTGAGGTGGAGTAAACATTATATGTCTATAGATTTAATGTGAATAACTCATTTTTTTGATAACTCTGAAGACACGTATATTTTAATTAAACCAACAAACATAAACTAGCTTTTTAGTTGGATGATCCCAGATCACATGAGCTTAAAGAACATGTGTGTAGTGTCTATATTTCTGAGTTTTGGAACTCTTAATTCCTAAGTGCCTATTTTAAGCCAGTTAAATAGAGTTCTTGTACAAATTAATTTTGACAATACCCTCTGGGGTAGAAGAAAATACCATCTCTCTGTTCATTGTACATGGACTCACAGATGTCCATAAACATATAAACAGATGCAGAGATCTGCTAGTTTTATTTTGAAAATTCTAGACATGAATAAGGTACAGTAATAGAAAAGTCACTAATTTCTAAATAACAATTGAGTTCAAATTGTATTTGTCACACAGAACAAGTTAAGTTTACCTACTCAAATGGTTAAAGCTTTTTACTAATGCTCCTGGAGAAGACATTTAGGGTTTGTATTTGTCCTTGACAGGTGATCTTATGGGGGCTGTGGGCTAGCGTTTGGGCAGGTGACAATCTACAGTAGTTTGTATTTTAAAAAGCTCCCTGTCCCCAATTCAGTCTTAAGTGGTCACAGGCTGTGTTTTAGTTGTCTCCTGGAAGTGTTTATATTTTAAAGACATGGCAAGATTTACATTTGGAAGGGACAGAGAAAGAATGCGAATTTTCTCCTAGGCGTTTTGAAGGCTATTAGTCTATTATCAGAAGTCTAGGGTAATTACTATTTAAATTTTTTCTTCCTTTTCTCTAATGCAGAACAGCTGGCTTCCAATATTTGGATTTTTTTTCAAGATGTGCGAATGTCTGAAGGCAAATAGGAAAGGGTCTGAGTGGACTCCGAGTAGCTCTCAAAGTTAACACTTTTGCCTCTCCAGAGAGTCAAGGGACAGATTAGGGACTGTTGGTTTTAACTCCCTTTCTGTCTTGCATTCTTGTGCACTATCTTCAGAGAACTGGACCACTGCTTCCACTATGGCCTTACAGGTAGACTTGTCCATACAACCACACTATTTTGAATATGTCTTTTTGTGTTAGGGAGAAGATTCTACTAAGGTGGAAATTAGAAGATTTCTATATCCGGGAGCTTCAGGGCATAGTACGGTATAGTATGTCTTTGAAAGGTCTTTATAAAGCATTCAACAAAGGCCTTTGGATGTCCTCCTTCTTTCTGAGAACACAATTCCACCTTGCACAGTTTGCCATAGGGGGCCAAGACTCTTCTGTTGCTTCCATCAGCCCCTGGACACTGGCCTCTGGTTGATCATTTCTTGATCATCTGTAGGAGGACCTGGGAGAAATCTGGCCATTTCTGGCCATCTCTTTCCCTGGTGAGTGGGGTTTGTCCCCAGGGGGCCCTTGGCTTGTCTGTTGGCCACACTACAATCATGGTGGGAGAATAGTTCAGCAGCCCGTCAAGGTCCTCATGAGTTGTATGGTGAATGGTCACTAATCTTTCTAATTCCTTCCTAAATTTGTTAGGGTCTTCTGAAAGTACAGTGGAAGTTAAAGTGTATTGTAACTTAGAAGATGTGTTGCATCCCAGGGGACACGAATTCTTTGTGATGGTGGCAGGTTGGTGGGGGTGGGGGGTGGTCCAGGATGTATACATATAGGACGTTGCTCAGAAAGGCCTGAGGCTGAAAGAACCTGATGATGGGAGCCAGCTCAGCGAGCCTTACTCTCTGTCCCCTCTTCTGTGATATTCACTTCCTGAGTTCCAGCACTTACACGGGAACTTGTATACCCAGAACCTAGAGAACAGGCCCGACTGTTGTCTGAAAATCTTGTAGGAAGGAAGCCAAAAAAGGTGGCTGGGTGTTTACAGGATTTTCTGGGGAAGGTGGAAGAGTTTGGAGGAGTTAAAGGAATTTGTTGAGGAGATGAGCTAGATTTTAAGAAAGGGAGTTGATGTCAGATGTGGTTTTTAATTTTTGTTTTAAGTCTAATTTCTGTTCTTTCATCTTGTTAAAGGAGTCCCTAAAACTAGCTGTTATTCTTGTTTGTATCTACTTTTTAATTTGGTCTTTCCATAAGTAGCAATAAGACAGTTGTTTAAGATGAGAACTCTGAATTTTTTTTTCAAATATACAAGTTTTCCAATTCAAAGGAATCTTTGGCCATTGACAAATGGGATCTTACATTAATCTCAAAAGCAGCTCAAACTAGTTAGCCTTAATGGCTTAACCAAGGAGGCAAAAGAGATGCACCCACCCTCCCAATACTTCAGATGAGGATGTAAAAGATCCAGCCCTCACAAGATCCAGGAAGTCTACTCCCAGATTTAGCCTAAGAAAACAAAAGCCTTGGGACACCTGGCTAGCTCAATCGATGAAGCATCTGCCTTCGGCTCAGGTTCTGATCTCAAGGTCCTGGGATGGATTGAGCCCCCTGTTGGGCTCCGTGCTCAGGGAGTCTGCTTCTCCCTTTCCCTCTGTCCCTTCCCCACACCCCCACCTAAGCACTGCTTTCTCTCTCTCACAGGTAAATAAAATCTTAAGACAAAAAAAAAAAGAAAAAAAAAAGAAAAAAGAAAACCAAACCCTTCATGGTCATGTGCAGTAGGAAGTGTTAGTGAAAATGGTGTCTCTAGTTTCTTGAGAACATGAGATGCCTCCAGTCTCAGACTAGTTGATCCGTGACACCAGGTCGGTGCCACTGAGATGGGACCTCTCCAGCACTAACAAGACGATGCAGGTTGAGATGACAAAGGCACCTCACAGATTGGAGCCCTTGAGACAAACCCCTGTGAGCCGGCATAGGAGGACATAGAGAGTGCTGCTAGACACATGCACACCAGAAGGGGCACCTCCTATTCTAGAGAATGTTCTTCCTGGTCACAAAGCCAACCTCTGAGGACATAGAATAAGATGAAAAGAGAACCTGAGAACCTCATGTGGTTTTCACACAGGGGACACACAGACGCCAGTCCACTGAGAACCATGAACTCACCAGTCTGTGAGGCTGGCTTAAACAGCAGGCTTATAGGGCCTCTGTGTTCTACCCCATGGTTTCCCTCCTCATTACAAATGACACAGAAGGCAGAGAAAAACACTGACCATTTCTAGGAGGAAGGGGGTCAATAGCAAACAGGAATACTTGTAACAAGTCTTCACCATAGAGGCTATAACCAAGGAATTAGTTCCCACAGAATTTTTCTCCTACAAATCTAAATTTAGAAAAGAAAAGGATTCCCTTCACTCTTGCTCCCAGCAGACCCTGCAGGCAGAGACCCAGGAGACTGACATGGTTAAGAAGTCTTTCTTACTTTCTGCTGGCTCCTCTCAGAGACCCCAGGATCTCTCAGCTTCCCAGCCTCAGAGCGAGAGTGTTAGCCAGTGGAGAGCCCCATGATGGGTACCAAAACTGTAGGGGAGGAAAACTTTTTCCTTCTTCCCTTCTAGGTTCTTTGGCTGGTCTAATAATTAAATTGGTGTAATAGGTTAACAAGAGGAAAACAAATTAAGTTTCATATGATGGGTTCCTATAAAAATGTGAGACTCAAGGAAATGACCAAAGCAGGCAGCTTTTGTGCCCATTAGCCAGGGAAACAAAAAATTCATGAAGAACTGATGAGACAAGGCATTTGGACTTTGGATAGCAAATTAGTGAGGGAGTAACAAGGTTTTTTTATATAGCCTTTTTAGCCCTAAATTTTCTACCTTTGGTGACAAGGATGCCTTCTGCTTTCCTGGTGCAGGGAGGGTACCTTTCACATGGGAGATTTATTTCCTGCTTTCAGAGGGACAGAGGAGGGTCGGAGTGTCCTTCTTGCACTGGCTGTTTCTTAAATAACTTTAACTCAAAATAATCACTAAGCCAAAGGGGCACATTTTGGGGTGGTCTATTTTGCTCCCCTTCAAAAGTAAGTAGCTCCAATGGTTGTCATAAGAGTCAAATAAGATCATGCATAGAGAGCACTACACTTCATGTAGTGACTGGCATGTAATAAGTTCTCAAAATAGTTTTTGCTGCTATTATCATTAGGTTGTTTTGCTATATATCCAGGAACATAGGTACATTATATGCCATCAAAGTATAGTGTGGTGGAATTGGTCTGAGGTAACAGCAGTGAAAGGTTTTGCTAAGGATTAGGTTCAGGATATTAAGAGGATGAACAGCAAATCTTTCAGGTAATTATTTATGAAAATTGATTCCCCTAATTGACTTTTGATAACTATTTGGAAGCCTACAAGTTAAAGATATATTCTCGGGCAAAAATGTGAGCTCAAATATTCTCTGTTGTCCAATTAGGGCAGATCCATATACGCTGACATTCAGCTAAGCAGAAGAGAGGGTTGACACTTTTTTGTAGTTAAAGAATCCAGTCAGGATATATGTCTTAATTATAGAAGACCATCCCAACTCTCCAGGGATGTGGGCTGAGATAATATTTTCCTCAGAATTCAATTACTGTTACTTTACTCACATAGTTTAGTGGACAGCCTCTGGCCCTAATAATTTTAGCCAGGAAAATTTTTACAGCTGGTATTTGCATCTAGTGAACATTAAGATTCTCAATAAAGCTTTCCTGGAATGTTTAAATTTAAACAATTTAGCTCCACTGGTAGATACTTCCACAAAATTTTGGTAGAAAATATATCCCCAGGTAATGGACACATTTGTACTGTATAGAGTTGTCAGACATAATCCAGTTAAATGTTGGGTGACATCTGCCAAAAACGGTGATTTTAGTTTGGGTGACTTGGTTCTAAGCAATTGTTTTTCGCCGTAAATGGAGAGTAAGATTAATTGCCCACTGAGGCCATTTCTTGCTGATGTTAATAGGGCCATGTCATTAGCTCTGATTTTCCTTTACCCATGTCTCCAGTTTGTCCAGATGCGGAATCAGGCACAAAGGGTGAAGTTAAAAGGACAGAGGGCCAATGATTCCTAAATCCTACAGTACAACTACCACAGAGGTCGCTCCATGAGAAAAAGGAAGGCAACTATCCAAAGGGCCTGAACAAAAATAAACATTTTTCTTTCAAAGGAGGTGGGGTAAGGAAAATAGATTTATAGAATTCTACCCATGGGGAGGAGCTTAGGTCCCAGCCCAGCCCCTGAAGAGATACCTCAGCACCTTTCCAAGCCAAAGAAGAGGGTGTAGATCAACCACTTATGTCAGGGATTGTCAGTGTGAAGTCTTAGGGACCTGGCAGGACACTTTGCTTTGGGGACTGAAAGCAGCCATGTAGCCAAGAGTCAGGGCCAAGCCTGAGCCCAGGGAGAGCACCTCAACGTGGAATGGGACATGATGATGTGCAGATCAGGTGCCAGAAACCTCCCTGTGTCAGGCAGAAATAGCGGGCCATTGGTCATGCTGACAAGCCTCCCATGGCCTCCAGCTGGATGAATGGATGAGGGCCCATCTCTGAGGTCTGTTTGGGGCCTGGAGGAGGGACTGCAGGCTGCCTCAGAAGCAGGGCTGGGGCCTGATGGAGAGGGATATGGAGTTACGGATGACAGAAGCAGGTATGATGCTAAGTCTGTGATTTTTTCCCCCCTGGTCTTCCCTATCCCCAGGTTTGATGTACAAGGGTTGACATCAACAATAACAGCAGCAGCAACACTACAAATACTCAAATCAAGCTTCCCCGGGATAGATTTCTGACCCATAGAATCCCAGAAGTGTTGCTTTGATTTCTGAAGAGCTTTATCTGAGATGAGCAACTTCTAGGCTCCAAGGCTGGATTTCTGCCTCTGTCGGGTCCATGCATCTTGTTGGTCCTCCTGTACCAGGAGGTGGCCTGTGTGTGCGTGGGAGCCTTCTCCTTGGGTAAATGCAGACTCCTAGCTCAAGTTTCCTGGATGGCCTGGCTAAGTCGTGGGCTGGGGACTACAACATCATCACCACCTGGCGTGTTCATTATGCATGTAGATTCATCGACCCCCAACCTACTGGATTAGATGCTCTGCAATCCACAAGCTCAGTTGCCCGTTGTGTTTTGGGAACCCTCACTTTAGTGTCTTCATGACAGCTCAGATGTCTTATTTGGGGGATATAACGGGTTCCCAATAAGCTTAAAGGCAGGTGGTCATCTTTAAATATCTAGAACATCTTGACTCTGGGTATTCCTTAGCCTGCCTCTGGTGTGTTCTCTGAGGACCGAGAACCCTCCTCTACTCTACATCTTCTCATAGGCTCAGATGAGTGATCTCATAAATTCCTGCTCCCGGGATGACAATTGCTTCATCATTCAGGGCAGATCGAAGCCCATCTTAAAAATGTCTTTCAAGGACTGAGTGCTTACCAGACACCGTCTGAAGTCCTTAATGTGTATTTATTTGTTTCATGACAATGCTGTAAAGTAAATACTATTTTATAGTCCTCATTTAACAGATAAAGAAATTGCAGTCTGAAAAAGTTAATGAACTTGCCCAGAGCTGGGATTGAATCCAGGTGGTCTCCTGTGGAGTGGGGAGGGGAGGCTGTGCTTCTAAAGGACTCCCCGGAGCCTGGGCTGATCCTCTGCACAACGGCCGGTGAGGGAAGGAAGGTAGGGGGATGTGCGCGTGCTTTCTCGTGGGGAAGACTCTCCGGGACGCCAAGCCTCCAGGCGGTTGGCTACCGTTTCTGGGGCATGGGGAATCTCCTTGGCTTTCGTTTTGTTATTGCACATGTAGGAGAGTGGCTTGTGCATGAAAGTTCTGCTCTGCCTCAACATCTACACAGACGTTAGGCAGAGTATGCCCGTGACATCTTGTCAAGGTTCTTCTGTGACTTGGAAACCCCCACCTTCTCCACTGCCATGTATGCGGGTAGACATAGTCACACATCTTGGGAGGCGTTTATCCAGGGCACCGAAGCATAGGAAAAATCCTCGAGGCCAGTGATCCTCAGCTCGAGATGCTTGTATTGTAATGACCTGGGAGCCTTAACCGTCTAGTTGCCCAGGCCACATGGCAGTTGTCTACAGCCGATGGTCTGGTGGTGATAAAGTCCCTTCAGGGACAGCAACATGCAGCCAGTCTCCACCAGTGGGGGCTGGGGAGCCCCTGTTCCCGGCTGAGTGATAGCTTCTGGAAGACAGCTGCTCTCTGGGCCTGATTGTGAGGCTCTTCGTGCCTGATGTGTCCCTTGTTTCCTCTTTCCCTCACATTACAGTGGCTCCTGTTTGAACTGGGAGAGCACACCACGCACGTTGTTCAGGCCTTGGAGTCCAGGGTCTGGCTGTTCCACGATTAAATAAAAGGATAGCCCTGCGTTTACCACCCCACAAATTTTTGTTTACTCAGTAGACTTGCACTATAGTAAAAAACATTGTTTGTCTCAGAATGTTCTTCCTTTCCCCCTCAATTGATACTTCGGATGTCCGCAGTCTGAGGTATGTGTCTCATGTGCCAAGGTGTGGGAAAGGCAGAGATCCTTCAGGATTTTACTGGAGTGCTGTAAACCGTAGGAGAAAGGGAGCAGAGAGCTTCTGAGCAAACACATCTGAGGCTGGAGTGGGGACTTCCCGAAGTTTGGGCCAGCCGTGGTTAGACCCAGGGAGCTGTCATCGCACTTTCCAGGCAGGCTACCAGAACAGGAGTGGGTTGTGAAACACTCACCAGAGCGGATTGGGGCCCTCTTCCCTGTTCTTTCTCTTCTCCTTCATCGCGTTAGCCCACCCTCTCCCCACCTCCATGTCTCTCTCTCTCGCTCTCATTCAGTGTTAAGCCTTGTTTAGAATATATGTTTTGGAGATCATTCTGACAATGTGCTGGGCTCCGTGAAATCCATATATCTCCACAGAATCCACGCATCCTACTGGCGCCTCTGGGGAGCCCAATGCGAACACGAAGGCAGTGTGAGCACAGTGAAACTCCTCTTCCTTCTGTGTTCCAATCTTTTACCTATTATACGTATTTTTTCTGTTTAAATTTGCATCTATCTGTAATTGGGCAAATGGTTAAATAAGAAAAGCCTTAAAGCTTTTGAAGTAATCACTTTAAGCCAATCTTATATTTTAAAAATAAGATGCAAAAGGTTTGGGAGAAGGTCATCTGAAAGCAAAAAAAGATTGCACATCTTTTTTTTTCAGAAAAGATTTTATTTATTTGAGAGTGACAGAGCACTAGCAGGGGGAGGGGTAAGAAGAGAGAGAAGCAGATTCCCCAGTGAACAGGGAGTCTGATGTGGGGATCAATCCCAGGACCCTCGGACCATGACCCCAGCCGAAGGCACATGCTTAACCAACTGAGTCGCCCAGGTGCCCCTTAACTGTGCATCACTAAACAAACAAACAAACAAAAAACCCCAAAACTCCAGACTTTTCCAGAAATGTGCTACCCATTTGCCATAGTCCTCTTACCTTGTGTGTTTGGAATATGTGATCCAAACGGTATTTGGTTCTTCCAGTCAATTGAGAAATAACTTTATTATCCATGTTTCATTGAATGTCCATGGGAAAAGTCATGATGAGACCATGATGAATAAGCCCAAGATTTTTTCACATGAGATTATAATGTTTTATATAGAAATGTATGTACTGCCAAATACAGAATTGGGATGTCAGACCAATCTTGTTCTGCATTCTGGGTCTCCTGGGAATAACGCCAAGTAGCTCCAGTCAGACTGGGTGTGCTGTTGATAAAATGAAATAGTGACTTTGGGAGCTTCAGGGACTCCACCTTCTCCATTCTCCCTTTCCTTGCTTCTTAATTAAATGTATACACACACACACACACACACACTTCACTTTAGAAGTCATGTAACCACCTTACAGAAATGTTAATGATGGAAAGAGCCCCTCATAATTTCATTACTATGATAAGAACACTTATTGTTTGGGGGGTATTCCTTGTAGATTTCTTTTTCCAAGCAAGTCATTTCTTTAAAAAAATAACGTATAAACAAATTTATGTTATTTTTTTCTCTTACAATCTCATAAGCATTTTTACAGGTTGTAGCATGAAATTCACACCCCGCTTGTGAATGGCTCTCCATTCTATGGAGTGGGTGTAGAGATGTTCGAGTTACTTCAACATGCTCCAATTTTCTGATTTCACTCTCAAAGTCAGGTTGTGGTCGTCCTTGTGAGCAAAGCCTCCTCTGCATCCCGCCCCCCACCCAGCCACTGCTGGTGGTTCAGAGCACTCCCCGGGACTGGATTTCTAGGATGTGACTGTCGTAATCGCCAGGCACTGCCACACAAGGCTGTTGGAGCACCAGCAGGCTCCGCGGAGTGTCTAATAAATAACCTGCATTGATCTCTCGTTTCGTGATTTATCTTGGTTTATTTGCTCTTTGAGCTCTGATTCATGGCTCCGTGGGGCGGTTTTAGAAAATCATTTACCCCTCAGCCGGCACGCTGACTGTAGCTTATAAAAGGTCAAGGTAGAGCCGACCCGAGGTGGGGATCTCAGGCGCGGGTCCTCTTTCCAGGACGGTAGCCGGGATTCTGCATGCAGGGACGGCAGGGAGCCAACATGGATAAGTTGCTGCTGTGTCTCCTGGTCGTCGTCCACCTCCCTGGGGCTTTCTTACAAGGGGGTGGGTGCTTGCTTCAGATGGTCACCAAGTTCTTGTCTCTGGGCTAGATGGTGCAAAGCCACGGGGAAGATGGCCAGCCTGGGGGAGGGGCGCTGGTCTGGGCAAGAGGGCCATCCGGCTTCTGAGTCCGTTCTGTCCACACGTGGTGAGAGAAGACATCTTCATGGCCTGACAAGCTGTGAAAACAGAGACCACTGGCCCCCGTGGGATCACTTGGGTTAGGCCCCACATCATCAAGCCAGGACTTGACACCTAACCTGACCGCGGGCCACCGGTCAGTCTGGGTTCACCCGCTCAGTGCTGGCGAGGTGGTCCGAGGCAGCCCTTCCTCCCCCCACAGGACGGTGACTGCCTGAAACCATCTGCTCTTTACAAGAAACGTGTTCTTCCCGAGCCTTGTACGTGCGACCCAGCACCTCAGAGCCCCTCTCTGTGTCCTCGATGGGTGCTGCCCGATTCTCGAATCAGTGACTAAAGCCAGCTAGACCCTTCAGGGTACTCGTTGGAATTCTGTCCTTTAACACCGCTGCTGACACTTTCTCTGTTTTCTCTCCAGCAGACACGTACAGAAAGGCCTTTGTGCTCCCCACGGAATCTGATAATTCCTTTGTGACCCTGCTGGCCCCCGTGCAGAAGCCGCTGAAGGCTTTCACCGTGTGCCTGCAGGCCTACACCGCCCTGACCCGGCCCTACAGCCTCTTCTCCTACGCCACCCGGGCACAAAACAACGACATCCTCATCTTCAGGGAGAAGCCTGGTCTGTACAGCGTGTCCGTGGGGGGCTCTGACGTCTACTACACGGTCCCTGAGATTTTTTACGCGCCCAGGCACTACTGTGTCACCTGGGAGTCCCTAACAGGGATCACAGAGCTCTGGGTGGATGGGAAGCCCATGGTGAGGAAGAGTGTGAGGAAGGGATACACGGTGGGGGCAGGAGCGAGCATCATCCTCGGGCAGGAGCAGGATTCGTACGGTGGGGGCTTTGATAAGAACCAGTCCTTGGTGGGAGACATTGGAGACGTGAACATGTGGGACTACGTGCTCTCACCGGAAGAGATCAGCACTGTCTATGAAGGAGGGGTCGTCAGTCCTAACTTCCTGAGCTGGCAGAACCTCAAGTATGAAACACGAGGGGAGGTGTTCCTCAAGAACCAGCTGTGGTCCTGAGGCCCTTTTGTCTGGGCCGAAGTTGCCTCCTCGGGGAGAGGAGGGGGTCCCACCTTACACCGTCCCATCTTTGGTTTTCAGGCGTCGCCGTCCGACACATGTGTTTCTCGGGCCCTGGGGACCATATTTCCTTCTGCCCTGTTTTCCTCAGCACAAGGGATGGTGCGGGGAAGAGGGGCTTTTCATAGAATTACCAGGCCACAACCAAGGCCAGTTAAATCTGATTTTGGAGAGTGGGACCCAAGCATCAGAGGCACTGCAGTGTTTGGTCACGGTGGAGAGTCATTCATTTTCAGTATGTCTAGGAGCAAGGGGAGACGACTTTGTTTTTCTCCTGGAAGACTGCCCGTGTTCACCTGCGGCCCTGCTAACATCTGCATTTCCCTTTAAAGGGAACCCCACCCCCTTTGATTGCTTTAATGAATTAGCTACGTAATCCAGGAAGAGAGTTTCTCCAGCATTCTGACCCCACTCATTCTTTAGGATGTGGCCGTTTTAAGTTAGAATGATCTTTAATTCTTTAATCTTGTCGATTTAAAGATTTAATATCTAAAAAAATTGTTTTGTGGTTGTTTCTGCTTCATTTGTTCTGTTTTTTCCTCAGGACCGCCAATTTCCATTGTGTGATAGTTCCTTTATTTCCCCCCTTCTTTAACATCACGCAGAGACTTACCTGTGTGCCTCCCTTATAATGTGAGTTTTCACTTTTTTAAACCGTTCCTCTGAACCACTGATTCAATTTTATGTTTGGCATATTGGGGTCCTTCCTACTTCTGATGCCACCACAAATCCCACAGCGCGTTTTGAGTGTGTCTGGAATTCCTTCTTGGATTTAGCACATTCTTCAGTTTGCTTGAGAGCTTCATGCTGTGTCAGATTTTCTAAATGCTCCTGTCATCAATCTTTCTGAAATAAATCTTTCACATGCCTTAAATACTGTTATTTCATGTCTTAGTACTTCTCCATCGTCCCGCTGCTCAAGGCTCCTGTGAGGGGTGAGTTCTCCAGCCCCTGCCTGCTGACTCGGCCACAGTCAGACCCTCACCATGTCAGCTGACCCCGACCGCCTGGGGACACGTTTTCATAGGAGGAGCCCCCAGTTCTGCAGCTCCCTCTCCAAATGACCGCCACCTCCCCCAGTTTCCACCAATCGTCCCAGACTCTCATAGATGCGCTCATTCAGTCATCTGTGTCTTTATTTTGCTTTAGATCGAGTAAAGAATGCTGGAGAGGACATAATAGCAGCTTGATCAAGCAAGATCAGGTCTTGGGTTCTTTGGGAGAGGGTCCTAGGCAGGAGAAGCTTCTATCTGCCTCCGATGGGCTCCTCCTTTTGGGAAGAGGAGGGGCTTGTGCTGCCGTCTTTCCCAATTCTGATGTCCACTGGTCCACAGTTCAGGGTCGAGTGTCATATGCATGTATCGGCTCTCGCTGGGGCTTGGGGCCCCCACCCTCCCCTCTCCCTCCCTCTCTTCCCCCTCCATCTCCCCTCCCCCCTCTCTCTCCACCAGGTGGGAGGTAAAGAGAGGTTGTCCTTGCTGAGCTTTCCTGAAGCTTAGATCAAGGGGAGAGAGGTTTCAGGAAGGCCTTTCTTACTCTGGATTCCGGCTGCATTCTCCGCCCACCAAGTTCTGATGGGCAGAACTAGGTCCTGTTCCTCTCAATATGCTTTACTTATGTTCACAGTCAAAGAAGGACTACTGAAGGTCTGATATGTACATCTATATGGCCCATTTCAGTTCTTTAAAGGCCCCACCCCTTTTACCCAGGATTTAAGACAACAGATCACCTGAGCTCAGATCCTGGTTCCATCTTTTAGTGGCATGTAATCTCAGGCTTATTTAATCTCAGTTATTTAAAATGATCTATTCTCCTGATTTCTCCCCTTTGGAAGGGGAATAATACTCCCACCTGGATCAGTTGGTTAAGCATCCAACTCTTGATTTCAGCTCAGATTACAATCTCAGGGTAGGGAGATCAAGCTTGATGTCATGCTCTGTGTTCAGCAGGGAGTCTGCTTGAGATTCTCTCTCTCCTTCTCTCTTGGCCTTTCTCCCATAAAATAAGTAATTAAGTAAGTAAATAAGTAAATCAATAAATGAAATCTTAACAGAAATAAAATGGGGATAATGTAGGGCCTGCCTCCTTTACTGGCCCATAGCAAGTGCTCGATGCACGTTATCTATGATTTGCTAATAGTACTGAAGTTATGATTGTGGATTTCAAAGACCCAGACTGGATCAGAGGCCCAGTAGGTTGAAGGGATCCAGCAGCTAATAGATACAAAAGAAGGCAGCCTCCAGCCCTGAAGCTGATGTGTCAGCTTGTCATGGAGGAAAACATCATAGATGTGATTACAGACTTATGGGACCAGGGGCACATTTGGAAGGTCCCTCCCTGGGATGCTGTGGTGTTAGGAAACAGGTTCACTCAGAAGCAGAGTGAAGAGACAGGGAGAGGAGAAGAAGCTTCCAAATTTGGCAGAAAACTCTCACTCAGATTTTTAGGGGGACATCAGAAATTCAGGGAGGAGGAAATCAACCTACAAAGACAGGCTTTAGGCTATAGTGAACCCCCCCCCCAAGCAATGGGAAAGGCCAGGGGGTTCTGTGACCTGTCTGCATGGGGCCACTGGACTGAAGGCCAGGTTTAGTGGGCATCAGAGGGGCCACTGAGGAGGGGAACGTTATAGGGAGCAGCACAACTGCAAGGTGCTGGGACAAAGAGGTAGAAAGGCAGGTGTCTCTGTCACTGAATAACCTGTTATTGGAAACCCTAATCTGAGGACAGGTGGTGGTCAGGGTGGTGCTGGGCTGGAGGACAAGAGGGTCCCCTCTGGACCCTAGAACAAAAGTGCTAGCTACCGAGTCACTGACACTTTGCTGAGAGGTAAGGCTCAAACAGAAGCATGTCCACATAGGCTTCCCTCTTATCATTAACCAGAGAGAAGGGTCTTCCCAAATGTAAAGGAGAGCCACCTTGTTCTACTGAATGACCTGCATAGGATCCCCGAACTCCTAGAATACACTGAAACGTGCTCTCTGGTTCTCAGATCCCTGTGTATTCTGACTTGTGCCCCCCTCCCCCGTCACCCTCCTGCCATTTTGCCTGCTTATTTCCTCAAAAAACAGGTGCCCAATCCCTGTGGTGTGGCAGGCACTCACTCCAGATGCCTGGGAGAAGCAGAAAAGCCACAGAAATAAGAGCAACAGAACCACACACAGACGTGGCCTCGGCCACCTGGGACTTAGACTCCAGCAAGTTTACACACGTGTGATGCGCTTCCCCAAGGAGCTGGCATGTGCTCTTTGTCTAGGTCCTCATATGGAAGGTTCCATATCATTTGTTTTCCTGATCTGTTCTTAGTTTCTAAGCAGATATCACTACCTGGAAAAAAATTTGGGGTTTCATTATTGTTTCCTCTTCCAATAGATTGTAAATTCCATGAGAGCAGTGACATTATTGCCTGTTGTATTCCCAGTTTTTAGGTGGCTCATAGTATGTTCTCAATAAATATTTAATGAATTAATTAATTCTAGAGAAGGCAGCAGCAGGGAAGAAATGGTTCGGGTGCAGCTGAGGATGGAGAGATGCATCAAGAGTGGGATGTTGTGAGCCCATAATTTTGCTCATGGGATGGTCTGCTATACGTGTGTGAGACTGTAACTTGCTCCTTACAGAAGGGAGGGAGGCAGTGGCCGGAGGCTTCCCTGGATTCTTCATGATGTTTCTAGGAATAAAGCAGGTAGGGAAAGGGAAATTAAAAAAATAGGAAGAATAAAAGCTGGAGTAGGCAGTTAGTTAAGGTCTAACAGGAGACCTGGAGGTCTGCAACAGGGAAGTCCTGGCCAGCTATGGGAAGGACAGAGGCCTGTCCCGGAAGTCTTCCAGAAGAAGTCAGATCAAACCAGATGGGCCCAATATGGTGGATGCCATGACTGGAAACCCCTGACCAAAGGAGGAAGAAAAAGCTCAAAACTCTGCTTCCTACACCAAGTAATAATAAATACTCTGTCTCCTAGTTAACAACTGTCAATAAAAAAATAGAAACCCAACCCCCAGGGTATTCAGGTCTCTCTCTCTCTTTCTTTCAAGCTTGGCTGTTTTCCTATCTCAAGAATATACTTTTGCCTTTAATAAACTTGTTTGTTTATGTAACTTGTCCATTGTGCTGTGTGTCTGTCCTTGAATTCATTCTCCGGACAAGACTGAGAACCTTCTGCAACTCCCTGGGGTCTGGCTGGGTCATGGCTGCAGGGTCTGGGGTTTCCCTGGTTCATCCAGCAGCATTAGTAAGGCAGATAAAGGAGATGAACACTTACCTTGATGTGCACTGAGCAATTCATGGAATTTTTGCATCATTATATCATACACCTAAAACTAATAACACTCTATGTTAACAATAAAATAAAAATAAAGAAAAACATTATAAGAATTAGTGGGGTGACTGTAGGATGTCAGGTAGCTTCAGGAGAAATCAGCCTATTGTAGATTTGCCAATTGCAGACCATTACAAATCTCTCCATTTTTCAGAGACAGACGTATTTCAAATACCAGTCACCGCCATAAGAGGTAGGACACAGATTGGTGAATTTCCCCCACGGACATTGCAGAGTGATGAACTTTGTGGCATCTTGAACTTCTTGATTTCTCTCAAATGTGTGTGTGTGTGTGTGTGTGTGTGTGTGTGTGTGTGTGTGTATAGGACTTGTGCTTACACATTAATGCTGAAATTTGGCCAGAGTCTCTTTTGTTTTTTGGTCAAAGTATAATGAAGGGGAACAGAATATACTACCTCAAAGCATGTCTCTTTGGCTTATTGACTATTATGAGCCAGTTATTTTTAAGAAACAGCAAACATAAGAGACACTCTGAAAACAGAGTAGAAGTGACCCTGTTGTAAAAGATGTTTGCATTTATGAGGAGTGTCCTCATTCATAAGAGTGTCTCCCTCTCTGTACCAGGAAGATGCATTTGACTCAATCTCTAGACTCTCTTATCAGTGGAGAAGGTCAGGCTGATATAAATCTGAAGAATAACTCCATTCCTGTTCACTGTGTCTTTCCTGGGGACTCCCCAGCCCCAAGGTCTTCCTTTGTCTTTAGCTGGACTAGGTATTTAACTTGATGACTTGGGCCATTTTGGAGAGTTTCTCTGTTTTCCTGAGGGTCTCCCACATAGAAAGAAAGAATATATGTTATTAAGTTTCTGTTTGTTTTTTCTCCTCTTAATCTGTCTTTTTTCACAGGGGGTCTCAGCCAAGAACCTAGGAGGGTAGAGGGAAAATTATTTGCCTCCCCTACAATAACATACACATTAAAAAATGCACAAATCACAATCATATAGCTTGATAAAATTTCCCAAGGTGGAAAATTCCTGGACCAGTATGGACTGGCAGGTTATTTTTGTTCCATTCCACTGCATAGCACTTTCACCTGAATGAGAATCATCACTGTCAGCATCCATTTCTTGTTCCTAAGCTCAAAGGGAATGTTTTCAATAATTTGTGTTGAGGTATGATGTTTGTTCCATGTTTTATTTATTTATTTATTTTTTAAGTACCCTTGTATCTTTTTATGGCAAAAGAGAAAGTTCAGCCTTGCAAACAGGCCTTTGTAAGGGTAATAGTCTTGGACCTGTTCTGCTAACATTTTTCTGTGCAAGCTCACATTCCTTTGGCACTGCCAACTACTTTGACAGGTGACATGCTATCTGATGGAAGGATAAGATCCCTTATCCTGGCTTACTCTTCTGTTGGTGAGTTTGAGAGTGGGAATGGGGTGGAACCCAGAGCAAAGAGCTTCTAGTATTTGTAAATGGTCTCATTTTCTGTTCATTCCACCCACCAGGCGACCCTGTCCTTTTAGCTCCATCTTCCCACCTAGCCTAAGTATTTCTGTTTTCCATAGGCCCTCTCTTATGGCTGCTTCTTCACCAGGTAAGACTAGGGGAGGAGAATGTGGAAGGGAAAGCTCCGTAACTGACCTGCATGAACTTGTCAGCAGCTCTTGGCCTCTGATGGAAGCACTTAGTGTGACGCCACTGCTCATGGCTGGAGCTGGTACCTGGGGGCCAGTCATCCTCTCAGGCAATGTAGGGACTAGAACTAGAAGGGCCAAGTGGACGATGCTCCCCTAGTTGTGGGGCCTGGTTCCCTTTCTCTGGAATCTTCTTCCCTTTCCCAGTGGGGCTCAGTCACCTTGTCTTCCCAAGCTCTTCTCCCACTTGTTGTCCTGGAATCCAGCGGCCTCCCTCTTGTTCTGATGGCTTCTCAGAGTTTGGGTCAAGGGAGGGAGCCATGAGTCCATGCCAGTTTGTCATATTCTACAGAACTGTCAATGTCTTGAGGAAGAAACTTAATAGGAGAGTCACAAGATCCATGTGAAAGAAAGAGGAATTTTATTGAAGGACAAGACATGAATAAATTGAAGAGATATGTCATATTCCTGGATGGGAGACTTCATATGATAAAAATCACAATCATTCCAAGGATGTCAGTCATTCCTAAAGTAATATATAAATTTAATTTAATTTGAATAAAATTGCCAGTTTATTTTAATCAAAGAAAATAAATCTGAAATTGACCTTGAAGAGTAAATGTGTGTTAAATGGCATGAAATTTTTGAAAAAGAAAAAAAATAGTAAGGGGAACTTGTTTTTTTTAGTAGAGAGCAGAGCTTGCTATCTCCAAAGCCACTAGAGTCAAATCAATACGGAATAGGATAGGAATTGACAATAGGCCAATGGAACACAAGTAAGAACTCAGAGACAGATCGAGGTATATAAGGAGCATAGCAATGCATTTTAGTGGAGGAAAGGTATTTTAGGCAATAATTAGTGTTGAAACAGCTGTCTATCCATGAACTAAAATAAAGTTAAATCTTAACTTTGTATAATATATAAAACTAAAATTTTGAAAGATTAAATCTTATATGTAAAACAATAAAACATGAAAAACATTAACAATTTTAGGAAAATATGTGTAAAATCTCAAGGTCATGGAGAATGAACAGTGTAGGAAAATCCATAAAACCCTACGAAGGTCAAAGTCAATATAAACAACAAATACCAAATGACCAACTGGGAGATTATTCTTTCTCCTCTCTTCGTGTGTGTGTGTGTGTGTGTGTGTGTGTGTGTGTGTGTCAAAGGGGTAATATCTTTAATATACTAAAATGGCTTACTAATAGATAAGAAAAAAATTAAATGTCTAGTGGTTACCTGTGGTCAGTCATAGGACATACATTGCAGTTGGCCAGGAAAGATCTGAAATGACACTCAATCTTACCTGTAGTCCAAGAAATGCAATTTAAAGTCAACAAATTATTGAACCCTAAATCTGAAACTAGTGATGTACTATATGTTGGCTAATTGAATTTAAATAAAAAAATAACAACAAAAATAAAGCCACAATATTATACTACTTTTTAAATACTACTAGATTGGCAAAAAAAAAAGGTTTTAACATCCAGTTATTACGAAGTTATGGGGAGGGAGATAGGCAGTTTTGTGCATTTGTGCTGGGAGTGTAAACATTTTTAGAAGCTTTGTGGAATTTAATTTTACAGTGCCTATTACAATTTTGAGATGCTCATATTCTTAGACCCAGTAATTCTGCTCATAGAAACCTGTCCTGCCTCAGTAAGATCAAAGTTCATGAGGAGGTATGTAAAAAGATGTTCGTTATGGAGTGTTCACAACAAGTTTTTGGAAAAACACAGGTGTTCATCAGTAGGGATTGTGGACAATTGTTGAATAGATTATGCTCCAGTCATACTACGGGATGTTGTGCAGCTCCTAGGAGAAAATGAGACTGATGTACCACTCAGGAAAATTGTTTGGGGAAAAGAGATTGTTGCAGACCTGCGTTGCAGTGTAATTACATTCTGTGACACAAAACCATCTTTATGTCTGTGGCCATACAGATAGTAGGTAGATAGATAGATAGAAGGATATATGTATGGATGGATGATTGGATGGATGATTGGATGGCTGGTTGGATGGATGGATGGATGGATAGATAGATCGATAGATAGATAGATAGATAGATAGATAGATAGATAGATGATAGATAGATAGATGATAGATAGATGGATAGGTGGATAAATAGATAGATGATAGATAGATAAAAGGTTGATCTATATAAAGTCAAGGTAAGTTGGGACAGACTCCATGTTACAATAAATAGGTAGAAATGGGAATTCTGTGACTTTATTATACAATTTTTGAAGTGATAGGGTTATGTCAGTCAGTGTTCCACGTAGGAAAGAGAAACTATCCTAAATACTTTAAGTGGGGAAGAATTTAACTCCAAAAACTAAGTGTTCATAGAGTCAGTGGAAGGACTGAAAGAGTATTTCTTGTGTAACCTCTGGGAATGGGAATGACTTCTAGGACAACTGAGAAGTGAAGTATGGGGCGGGCAGGGGTTTCCACTGAGGCCCCTGCTGGAACTCCAGGCTCAAGAATGCAATCCCCCCTCACGCCTGTTATAGTGACCACCATAGAAAAGATGAAAGATAACCAGTGTTGGCCAGGATGTGAAGAAAAGGCAACCCTCACACTCTGTTGGTGAGAGTGTAAACTGGTGCAGCTACTGTGGAAAACAATAGGGAGGTCCTCTGAAAAATTAAAAACAGAGCCTTGATATGATCTGGCAATCCCACTTGTGGGCATATATCCAAAGGACATGAAATCCCTATCTTGGAGAGATATCTGCATCTTCATGTTTACGGCAGCTTGGGGTGACTATTTACCCTTGTCAAGATATGGGAAAAAAACCTAAGGATCCATTGATGAATGAATGGATGAAGAAAAGGTGGGATACGTACATGATGGGATATTATTCAGCAATAAGAAAGAAGGAAACGTTGCCATTTGCAACAACACGGGTGGAGCCTGAGGGCATTATACTAAGTGACATAAATCAGGGAAATATAGACATTGTATGATGTTAGTTATATGTGGAATCCAAAGGTGGCTATCAGAGGAGAGAAAGTGGGGGAAATGAGTGAAAGTGGTCAAAGAGTATAAACTTTCAGAGACAAGATAATTAAGTTTGAGGTATGTCATGTACTGCATGGTAACTATAGTTAAGAATATTGTGCTGTCTTCTCCATAGAAGATATACATATGGCTAACAGACACATGAAAAAATGTTCAGCGTCACTAGCTATCAGGGAAATTCAAATCAAAACCACTCTAAGATACCACCTTACACCAGTCAGAATGGCCAAAATTAACAAGACAGGAAACAACAAGTGTTGGAGAGGCTGCGGAGAAAGGGGAACCCTCTTACACTGTTGGTGGGAATGTAAACTGGTGCAGCCGCTT